>JAPWLS010002297.1:0-94148 GCA_028551675.1 Tineola bisselliella
TTAATCTGCATTTATTTATTGGCATACAAAATTACACATACATCATTTCATCATCACATTTCACAAAATTTAAATTAAATAGTTACATTATTCAATTCAATTTATAATCATGATACTAACAAAAAAACCATCAATGTACTGTGATGCTTGATTTAGGAGCATACTTAGCATGTGACCAATTATTCGTATCCCTTCTGAGAACGGTGATTAACACTTTTTCTTTTGTGAATAGCGATTCTTAAAGTATTCATTTGTTTTCTTCATTTATGAGTTTTAAGTCTGGTTATGAAAAATTGCCACTGCTTTCAATGGTCAGACTTAGTCAGACTAGACATATGTAGATAATTTGTATGTAACAGGATTAAATACATTTACATTTCTGTTGTTTTCTTACCTATAGCCACAGAGACGTAACTAAAAGTCACAAACTTGTATTCCTCAAGTAAGAGTGGCTATGAATACATATAAAACTGTGACGAAAAAGTACGTCGAATAGGTATACTCGTTTGGTTGCAGGTCATGTAGACAGAGCTCAAGAAGATATTTTAGCTGCTCTTCATGTTGTCTTGCGCTGCATAATTATAATACATTTTAAGTATTTATTTCCACTATATTTGTTACTTATATTATACTTTTTATATAAGTTGAATTTATGACTAAAATTTATGACAGGTCAAGAGATTTTAAAACTAGACAATAATGGGCTGGGATAGTGAGAGCTACTTTAAATAAGAATATAGTATACTTGTGTTAATTTTTAGACAGCTTCTGTGACGTTAGTCTGTCATATAAAGGTTCCGGGTTCGATTATCGTTCATAACAAATGTTTATTCATAAACAGGATTTTATATAGAAAACAAAAGATTTTGTTCTAGGTCTGAGTTTTATTTTTGTGTTGTCCTTGTTCTGATATCACTGGCATTTGTTTTTATCCTAGTTTATGGCCAGTGGATTGTATTGTGCATGTTATTGTTAACTAATAAATTTGCTAAGCTAGTTTTATTCTACTAAATGGTTCCCCAAATAAGAATTATAAGTAAGAAAAGTATTTTACAGTAAATTGGTCAAACAAATCGTTGAATGTCTGAATTTCGATTTCAGCTTAACTCGTAATGTCTATCAGACCATAAAAATATACGGACTTTCTTATACAAATAAAGTGGTTTATTATTTCAAAAGAAGAATTTTATTCTGTTTCAGATATTATTTTATGTTAACGACACGTAGCTTTCGTTTTGTCGACTGTTGGGACTACATACTGGACTAATAATTTTAATTAATGTCTATGTTATACAATACTATAGACATTAAACATTTGACATTATCACATTAGTTTGCAGATCGATTCTTGTTTGAAACAAGTACCTACAGTAATCCCCCCTATAACACGGTAGATTGGTTCCGCGTTTTATGAAAAGCGTATGGCCACTTGTAACGAATTGTGTATAAATGATTACCGAATATTACGGAAATAACAGGAATATAATCTGGGAAATGTCCGCGTTATATGGAGAAAACTTGTGTTATAAGATGGATGAAATCGCGTAATATGAATACGCGTTATAGGGGGAATTATTGTATAATCTTATTTAAAAAAAGAGATACAGTCGACTCCCGTTAATTCACACCTGCGATAATTCGAACCTCTCTATAATTCAAAGTTAATCGTATGTATCACGAGTTCCCCACAAATTCTCTTTATATTTCGAACTTTAATTTTATATTTTAATAATTTTATTTATTTTCTCTCAAAAATTTCAAACCATTTGATATTTCAAACACTCGATAATTCGTAATATTTTAAGAGTCCCTCGAGTTTCGAATTAACGAGAGTCGGCTGTATTTGTTTTGAATCTGGGAGTTATATATTATATGTCATACAACCTACCCATATAAGCACTCTATGAAGTTAATCATATACAAACAGAATTTAAAAGGAAAAACTACAAGAGCTGCACCCGTAGAAAGCTTCCATTTGATGTTCCCGAGCTATTGTGCTCAAAACGTACCGAGCGAACGCTTACTCGGAATTGTTACGACCACGTTTATTAATAAAGTTTATGAAAAATGTGTTTTGAGCTATTAAATAGTTCGCTTACGTCTTAGCTTTGAAATTTGTTCTAGTTTTTCCGTGTATTGTCCACTTTTTTTAACATTCAATGAAAACTACACAGTGCTTCTACTGGTTTTTATAATGCGAATTTTATTGAACGTTTATTAATAGCGAAATACCAAACATAAGAAGCGATATATTACTGCTAAAGAGAAGAATGTTAACGCATGCGTGTAAATTCGTAAAGGTGAGGTTTCCGCATCAAAAATCATATTCGTTTTACACGCTTTCTTTAACCACAGCTTTTCTATAGTCATTTATGTATGTACTATACTTCTGTTAGCATTAAAAAATATGTTCCCACAACACTTTGAAAGCGAATACTTTTGTTCTGACTTAATAATTTTTCAAAACCAAAAAAATTAATGAATTATAGATCCAAATCACCGCCATGAATCAGTTTATTTTTTTATTCATTTGACTAAAGTATATGTCATATTTATGTATATAAAAGAGTTGGCAGCTAAAAAGCGATTTCTTCCAGACAACCAATTTTAAGAGAGATGCTGATAGAAGAGAATAGAGGGATATACAAACAATACATATACATATATAACTACAATACGTTACATAGATAAATAATATTATTTTAAAAGATTTTAAAGATAGAAAGAGCGGAAGCATCACGAATATTAGACGATAAATAATTCCATATATAAACAGATTTAAAAGTAAAGAATTAGGCTTAAAAACTAGAAGAATTTGAAAAACGAATGAAAACCCCTATAATAATCTCTGAGGACAATTTTCTTTGAAATATTTAAAATACTAATTATTTTCATATAAGTATGTAGGTATGTTATGCTTCATAGTAAATCGTAGCAGAAATACAGTTTGTAATTTGTAACCAATCTTGATACTTTAGGAGTCCAATAAAGGAGCAAGTATGTATAACTATGTGAAACCCAGAATCGAAGGGTGAAAGTTTAATTAAGGATCTTATCCATTTTAACCGTCTGTCCGGTTGTCTGTACATTTTCATTATAAATTCATACTATTTATTAAAATATTTCGAATTTCGAATTAAATATGTAACAAAGAGCCCAAAAGAGACAAATATATGTACATGTGATACATGCATAAAACTCTAAGAAAAAAATTAAGTCTAGTTACACTGGTCATACATGAGATGCATTTGTGACCAAACCTTTACTCGCTATTAAATAACACAATGTTGATGAATGACATGTAACAAGAAAAAACAAAAACGCATCGTCATAAATTTTAGTCTAGACTTTAAAGTAGGTAACAAAAGAAAGGCACTAAAATAAATCGCTCTTACTAGGTTTTACTATACTTAAAACTTCTTATCAGAATCTCAACAACGAGATAGGGTGGATTAAACTTTGGTACCCACTTTTTAAGCACAAGTTAAGATACTACTTTTAGGGGATTCGTGAATAAAATATAAGAGGAATTGTTTCGCTTTGACCCTCTCAATTTGTTCCATTAGGAATAGGTTCCAATAGGAATTGTTAGTGGTCTGCAGCTCTGTTTGTTGTTTTACTATAAATAACGTTGAAATCAATTAAAAGCAGGACGAACAGATGAAAAATTGGATAAATTTGTCTCGTTTTATGATAAAAATGCAGTATAAAGTTTTGTTAGTGTAGTTCATCGAAATGGTAAATTAAAATGAAAATCACCATATAGTATAAAGAAATCTTTGTTTAAAGGTATCATAGGAACCGGGATAATTTTATAGATGAACAGGGAATAACCCAAAACAAGAATTAACTTCAGAATACCTTCTCACGGTGAATATTACTAAGTAACTCATGTTTTACCATATATATATGTGTGCGTTTGTGAATTTCTTAACGTGAATTTTATTATTTTCATAAATATTTTTGACGTGACAACGTCTTATAATTCGATTGAGCCGGCTGCACGCACGAAAAAACATGACTCATGCGGCGTTACGTCGCTCTGAGGCGTTATGCGTATAAATAAATCTAACTTGATCAATTTCATTGTGATTTCCAATTACCTCCTTCTCTATATACATACAAATCTATTAAACAAATGAAATTAAAATTTTCTTTTGAAAAATGCTACCATTCCATCAGTATTTTCTTAAGACGTTGTCACGTTCAACTATCGTCAGTAAACCGACTTTACAGACAACCGATTTTTTTTTTTTAAACATATAACGAATTTTTCTTTTTATGAAAACAATTAATAATGTATACCAATTTAAAGATCAATTAGCTTTTATGTAATTTTTTTTATTAAATATAATACAAATATAACCTAAATTATATATATTTTAATTTATTATTGGAACATCTTTGTTCCAGCAGTCTTCAATGGCCAGTTTAGCTGTGCAGTATATCTGAAAAAACAAAAGTTTTATATTGTGTTATTATATGTTTTATATTTATATTGTTTTATAAAAAAATAAATAAAGGACATTAATCTGAATTCTTTGTAGTTTTATGCCTAGGTGACAAGGTAAATGAAAAGATATCGCAAGACATGGCTATGTTGAAAAAGTCCTTTCTATTACACAGGTCTACAAAAAAATTATTTTTTTTTGGTGCCTGGGATTTGAAAACTGATTTTAGCTATATCAGCTGCGCTGATTCTGAATATGAAGTCCGTTTTTTTCTATCAGCTCTACTTTGTAAGATAAGTGTTTTTTAACAGACTTGCTACTTTAACAGGAGAATGAAATTTCCAGACCATTCCAAACGTTTTTTAAAAGACTTTTCGGTCCAGCGCGGTAAATAAATTGATCGCAGTGCAGGTAAATTTATTTTTTAACTTTCTGCTTGGACAGCAAGAATCAATAACGCGATAGTTAAGACTTTATTATATGATTAGATGAGTGAAAGATATTTATTAATAATAAAGTGATGGCCTCTGTGGCGCAATGATTAGTATAGAGCTCCGAGGTGCGATTCCAAATTGAAACACATATTTCTTTGCAATATTTATATGCGTAATTATTTCAAAGAAATGTGATGTTAATAAAAAAAGTATTGGTTTTATGTCTAGGTGTTAAATATTTGTTGTTGGGTGCAAAAGCTATACTAAGTTGGGGCCACAGCATTATATGTGTAAGCATGTATTTAATCCTATTTATCACTAAAGAAACTTTCAACATAACATTATCATCTTATAGCTATCAGCTAATAGCACCAACTATATTATATCCACACAATCCCCTGAATAAATCTCTCGGTAACGTAAGTGACCATTAAAATCAACATGTAAAATTTTAACCTCTTCGCGCTAACGTTTAGTTTTTTGTAATAATAGTGACTGTCAATAATAAATATAACAAAAATTTGATAACAATTTATTCACTACAGAATACTTCAATAAGAGAAGTAAACATTTTTTGGTTTGGCTACACTGGTAATCATTATTCCATAAAAAAATTAAGTCATATTTTTCTCGCCATAAAAAATCGTCCCTGAAGCCAAATATAAATATTAGCCAAAAATTCTCGAACGCAAATCGTAGATTGAAGAGTTAAGGGATACTAATGGAAAAGTATGCCCAACTTCACAGATAGAATAAACAAAACTTCCACATAGTAAAATAGCATGTTATGTGCAATCCTCAAGGCTCTATGCAATATGCATGTAACTATGTACATAAATAAAATACAGACAATGAAACTGTATAATATTTTATTTCATTCTAACTCATATTATTATTGTGATAAAACAAGGAAACACCTCTTTTTCAGAATTTAACTTTTCCTAATTTTATTGCTAGCTTATCAATGCTGAATTTAGTGAATTGAGGTACTTTTGTTTGTATTTGCGCCTCAATCAACTTGAAGTAAACTACAAAAAACAACAACAATCATGTTAAACAATGAGGAATCACACTGCACTATCTTAGATCGAAGAGGTTCCGCTGACTGTATATGATCAGCGGTGCATGCAGACATTTTGTAACACAAAATAATGCAAAACAACATTGTATTTGATTAAGCTGTGATTTACTTTATTATTAATTGTGCTTATATGTGCAGCCTAATGGTTGTGAAAGACAAAGTGAGGTGTAACGATTGCAGAAGGCGCCGACATATTATGATCTAAGTTAACCATTTAGCCTTTTTGACACAGCAAAAACAAATATTTACTAAATTATATTTTTAAAAACTAAAATTTATTTCAGCTCTATGCATTACAGTATTACATGTATTATACTTCGGACTCAAAATTGTATGTGTAAGTAATTTAAAACGCAAGGCTCATAAATTTCAAATCAGTTAATACATATTTGTGTATACCATAAGATATCACTATGTTAATCTTAATGGGCCAATTATACAAATACAACCAATCTTTATTAAGCTTTGTGTGAAGGCTTAATATTATACATAAAATAATTTGAAAGTTATATCAAAAGTACAAATTGTTTGTCTTTGTAAATAGTATCTTGAAAAGTGGCAAGAAACTCTCTTTCTTTCCTTCAAAATCGTACAAGTATCTACAAAACTATTTAAAAGAGACTGGTATTTCTGGAATTCCAAGTATCATAATGGAGTTCCACTTAAACTCAAGAATGGTATGATAACAGGCAATCATAAGTCAACCAAGTTGTTTTAATGACTCACATAACAATAAAATGACGTCTATCTAATACCTATGAGCCTAAGAGCAATGGTGCTGTTTGCAAAACACAATATTGGCCTTGAGCAATGCGCCAAAGTGCTCTAATTGAAAACCATTTCAGAATTCTATTACCAATCACTTCAGTAGCCTACGCAACAACCACAATTGGATCGTTCGTTAGCGTGTTCCATTTACATGAAATCGTTTTAGTAAACAATAATAAAAACTAGAACAAAATTGTATTATTGCTTAAATTTTTTTGAGGTTTAATTACATATTAAAATTCAAAGACTACAAAGTGAATATTTTAAGAGAAATTCAAAGAATAACGACAGAAAAAGATTTCTCGCAGAACAAGATATATAGAAAAAAAAACATGTTTTAAACCTTTCATATTAAGAATTACATTATTAATTCAATTAATCATAATCGTTAACATTTAATTATTTATTTAATTACTTACCCAAAGCTCTGTCCCCCAATTCATTTTCACGGCAGCAGTCACTTCACTTACACAATAAACACATCGAAATTTCCACAATCACTTTAAATAAAGATAAAACAAAATATTTTTTTCAGCACTCAAGTACGTAAAACATTTATAACTATTAAAAAAAAACAATTTACACACATACGACAGAAATAAACATGGCTGACCAAAATTGACACATTGCCTGGCAGACCGTTCCGCACTGAATGAAAAAAACATTTAGAAATAAAACCGAATGAAAACATAGAATGAATCAATTCCTTCATTCAGTTGTCTATGGTATATGTTGCCATCATAAAATTAGTTTCAAAATGTAGGAAAATGGCACTACATATTTGAAAAAAATATTAGTTAATAAGAGAATAAATCTTTTTTAATATGGATTTAATATCAAACTTCTATTAAAAATAATGTCACTTATGGTTATTACATATCATCAATAGGATTGTATAGTACGTTGGAAACAAATATTTTAATGTGTTTTTGAGCACTAGAACTTCTTGGCGCGAGCAAAGATCCATCTGAACCACGTCTTACAAGTGCACTTCTGCGTATGTCCTGCAAAACAAAGAATCTTCTTAGTAAACATTTATAGTATTCGATACATTTATCGAATTATGATTATCAAATTGTTTAAAAAGACCTTTACTGGATCTAGTACAATATGATGACTAGATCTTCTAGATGATGAAAGCCCTGCTGTTGATGAAGCACGAGACATCGATAAAGGACCCTGATAATAAAGAAATAAATAGATTTATCGATATGAACTACTAAATAATGTTTTGCTTTAACATCACATTTCTTACTTTCAAAGCCGGTACAAAACCAAAATCAGTTGGTAAAGGCTGCGTTTGTACACTATAAACACCTTCTTCTGAAGCTACAGATACAATAGATGGTCTAGCTGAAAGCTGCTGCGCAAGTAGGATTGGGTCTGTATCTATAAAGGCATAAAAAATTAATCATTTTTTTTTATAATTGAGCGGTTTAGTTATAATCATAAACTATACCTATGTTCATTCCTCTAGCTACTCTTCGAGCTTGAAGAACTCTACTAGCACTTCTTCTGAATCTGATACCCTTCTCAGCTTCCCTTCGTAATCTCTGGGCCGCAGCAGCGGCTTCGGCTATTGCCATTGGTAATGAACTCATTCCAGATCTTTTCAGATTTACGTCCACTAAATAACTAAGACAGATCGCATTAGCCAAGGCGTGGTCACTTGGCTAAAATTAACAACAAATATATATTTCTAAATGCAATAATAGATAAATTAAAAATATATATGGTTATATCAACATACAGAACCAATATCATTGACACTTATATCCAAGCTTCTTAAAGGTGTTTTCGCTAAACCAATAGCTCTAGCGAGAAGATCACCACATGATGGAGGATTTTCGGCACTAGTTGCTGACCATACACCAGCTGGAGCTTTATCTAGAGGTCCTGGAGTTATTCCACAGCCCGATATATTTAACCTACATTATTTAACGAAAATAAAGTACAGTGCAATCTTATAATAATTTAAAATTTCTATAATAAAAATTTACGCGGTTAAATTGCAGCCTCTTGCAAGTGAAACAGCAATATGTGCTATCCCTGCGGATCCTAAGTTATTATTTAATCTCAAATCCAATGTCCTTAAACCACACCCTGCACGATTCAAAGCATGAGATATTCCTTCAACACCATCAGCTCCTGAAGATATAACAAGTGGTTTATTCAAGTTTAGTAAGGTAGTTACTATTGTATATTATGTATTAGTTATGTTTACATATTATCAAAAAATATTTAGATAGTAAACTCACCAAATAAATTATCAACAAGAATTAAAGTACGCAAATTATCATGTCTAGCTATGAATTTAGCGATTGATAATGCGCCATCATTATTAATTTTACAGTGACTTAAATCCAAAGTTTCTAATCTTCCACTGCTTGCCAGACCTCTAAGTACATATTTTACTCTTTGACAATTAACATCGCTTCTTGTCAACCTGTTCATTAAATAATTACAATTGTATAACACTAGTGATTAGTAAGTCATACCTATCCGTGATTCATACCGAAACACCTTTAATTGAGCACATTTTTCCAGTCCACAGGCTAAATTCTTCGCATCGTTATTTGTGAATTGAAATTGGTCTTTACGATAATCTACTCCAATACTTTTCAATTGATAAGTAATATGTAATTCAACCAAATTGTACAGACTGGATAATGCTGCATGAAGTGATATGTGGTCTATAAATAAATAAGATTATTAACAAAGTAATTTACCAATAGTTTACTCTTTAAATATTAGAAAAGCAACAAAAACCTCTTATTAAAATCTCGCCTTTTTTCCCCAATTTCTTTTTAGAGTCCATCTGTTTGTGGCTGGTGAGTAAATCGGCCATTTCTGGTGATACTATTCGCTGCATAGGTAGATCTGATGGTATCAGGCTGTTTATGTATAAACTTTGTATATATGGCCCACAAAGTTTAACTAAGGAAGTAATCTAAATTAAAAAAAAAATACGGAATTGAGAATCCTGATAAAGATTCAAAATATCTTAAAGAAAAGTAAATTTACCTTTTCTGGATCATAATCTCTAGGATTTAGGTTTTCCAAATAATCGGAATAATATCGTTCCATAAAAACGTTAAGCCATTTTTTACCTTCCTTAACTCTGGCTGCATCAGGCCAGTTTGATTGATAACAACGTTTCCAAAATATATCACTTTTTATGTTATCAACTAAGATTTGAAGTGGAACATCAGTGTTAAGAACTCGAAGGAACTTTTCGCGATCTTTAGCTATTAATTCCTCTAATTTTGGAGCACCTACAAATAACACAAAGTTGCATAAATTGTAATGTCTACACTAATATTTTAATCATAATTACACTAAGTAACATTACCCATCCATTTTTCACTAAGTTTTTCTATACATGTGGTTAACAGTGATTTCGGATGCTGGGAATCCCAATTAAAATTTTCAGATTTAACTTTTCTCCGCGGTTCAATATTATCTGGTGGTTTGTATGTTAAATATGTGTTTAAATTAATGCTATGACCAATATTCATTGTTAGTACAGTTTTTAATCTGTAATGAAATGCTCTGCTTAATTACAAATAAATGTATAGCAATATGATACAGATATTGATCAAACATAATTGTTTGTGTATTTTGAATTGTTTACGTGGAATTGCAATAAAGGGATTAGAAGTAACATATAAAATTTATCGAACACAAAACAATTCTAATAACAACTGAAATTAGTAATATTTCAGTTGTATAAAAATAATTTTAAAAAAATCTTATTCAGTAATAGTTTGAAAGGGTGGGGATTTTTTGTATTATTACTACTGGTAATCTTAGTAATATTGTCTATGACTTACGTTTTCTTGTAGGAAAATGAAAGTTACATTCGAAATTTGAAAATATGTTTAAATATGCTCTTCAAAATTTTAATTTTGTCCCACACGCGTTACACATGCAGAATTCATAGAACGAGCGAAAGCATGATTCACAAGATAAAGTAGATTAGGCAGGATTGCAAATAACGTAATTAATAAAGAAAATAAAATAAAAATATTATTTATTTATTTTGTTCAGGCCGTATTATAACTGATAAGTTCGCTTATAAAGGCACATGCGTTTTACCAACGCGCTATACTTTATTTAAATTGTATTAAATAAAACAAAAAAACAATATGGGCAATAGTTGATAATGGTTGGAGGTTTCGTTCAAAAATAATGCGATGTTATTAATTTCATATTTTAACGTTTTATGTAATATATACTTAAATGAATTTTGTTTGAAACACAAACGCATTACATTTCTTCATATCTTTTATAAAATATTTTCAATTATTGACTTTCGGAACGAGACAAAGTTTTATAACTTAGCAAAATTCAAAAGTATGTTTAATAACGGTAATATTAATCTATTTTTACACCTATATAAATTGGCATCTGTATAGCTGTCAGGCGCTGCATGACATGATAGCCCTAGGGTGTTTTCTCATTTAATTACTTTTATGTTTTTGTCCATCTATCTCAAAAAACTATTATTTAATTAAATTGTAATTATGGATAAACACAATAGTTCTGAGTTGCTAAACTCCGATTTTTCCTTGTCTAAGAACGCAAGCTCTGATTCTCTTGACTCAGACTCGAAATCTAGTTCATTGAATTCTAAACACGGGCAAGATTCCGTAAGTTACCAAAAAGGATTAATTTATTCTTATTCAATATTATAACTGTTTATGGCTTCCTTTTAGTTTGTAGTCTGACACCAGTATTGTAAATTTATTAAACTACAACATGGTGAAATTAAATCCTCTGCATGTTTGTGTATTTGTGAATTTGAAGAGGCAGAATGATATATCTAAGGTTTAATTTGTCTCTAATATAAAAATTCACATTCCATTCTATATTTAATGTGATCACACTAGAATTATTGATTTGTTAGTAAATATACATGTTTATTATATTTTAGCCACATGTTTATGGTGATATACAATTGGTTGATGGTGAAAAAGTGCTGGGGATGGCTCGTGATGTGACTTACCTCTGCCCATATAGTGGACCATCTCGAGGAGTATTGAAAATTACAAATTACCAGCTTCATTTTAAATCTACTGAGACTGCCACACAACATAATGTTTTGAGTGTTCCTCTTGGTGTAGTAAGTGTAGATACATGAGTGTATTTTCTTATATCTTTAATCTATTATTGTTGAATTGTATAAAGTTGGATTATTTGTTATGTTATTATGGATTTATTATCTGATGAGAGTTCACGTTTGTTGTTCTATATTATAACAACATATGGCTTGCATAGGTTAAGTTTTTTAAAGTCTTTTTTTTTAGGTTTCCCGAATAGAAAAAGTTGGTGGTGTATTATCGAAAGGTGAAAACTCTTATGGTATTGAAGTATTTTGTAAAGTAAGTTACCAAATTTTAAAAGTATTATTTAAAACATTCTTTATGAAACAAAAGCAGCCTTGAATGCTTGGTGTATATGGACAGATATGACCTCGTGATTATAGTTCCAATGTTGAAATCAGTTTCTAAAAAAATGTTTATGCCAACAATTCATTGGAGCATAACTTTTAGGTATTCATTTTTTCTTTGTTATATCTGTGATTAGTCCATAAACTTGAATTAAATGGAGTTTTGAGTGTCAGCAGGATTATAATCACCACTGAACATCTGAATACACAACTGGGACATCTAACTATACAACTCTTAAAAGAAAGCAACTTGACTCACTTTTTAAAATAAGATTTGTAGACTAAGATCTGCTTATAGTAAAGGATTAAATTACTGGCCCTCAGAGATACACTACTATGTTATTTGTTGAGGTTATTTGTGATGTAACTAATATACCAGTCTCATCAGCAGAGGCGGCTCGTCCTAAAGAGCGCTGGTGCAGTGCACTCCCACGAAAATTACAGAACTTATATTACAGCGGCGTAGATATAGGTAATATAATATACTATTGTATAGGGATAGTAGAATAGAATGAATGTAATGTAAGGATAGTATGTATTATGAAGAAATATAGATTACTTCTGTAATTTTCGTGGGAGTGCCCTGCACCAGCGCTCTTTAGGACGAGCCGCCTCTGCTGACGAAACTGGTAAATTAGTTACATCACAAATAACCTCAACAAATAACATAGTAGTGTATCTCTGAGGGCCAGCCGCCTCTGCTCATCACGATAATGGTGGCTATAAAACTTTGGAAATGCCAGACTTATTTAAAAAAAAACACGATAGGAAGCCGAATAATGTTTTTTTTTTGTAAATTAAATTAATAATAAAGAAAACAATTCTAATTTTCATTATATTATATTTATTAGGACATGCGTAATCTGCGTTTCGCTCATAAACAAGAGAATCACTCCAGACGAGGTATATTTGAAAAGTTGCAACAGTACTCGTTTCCTCTGTCACATGGGCTGCCATTATTTGCTTTTGCATATGGCGAAAAATTCCCTGAAGATGGATGGCATGTTTATGAACCTATTGCTGAATTGAGACGTATGGTAATTATTGTTTTGTTTCATTTAAAACAAAGGGTTTGCGGT
The DNA here is from genome assembly GCA_028551675.1 of Tineola bisselliella. NCBI lineage: Eukaryota > Metazoa > Arthropoda > Insecta > Lepidoptera > Tineidae > Tineola > Tineola bisselliella. The sequence continues at coordinate 13,266 of JAPWLS010002297.1, forward strand.
CTATACAGCTTCTTCATCCTTTCATTCAATGCATATTGTTGTTTTTATTACATCTACCTACATGTATGTACTTTTATTGTAAAAAACCAAAATAGGTATAGACATCAATATATGACAGTCTTAATTAGGTGTTTTTTTTTCTTGTATTAATTTTCGATATTGTCAATTAACCCTCTTACTTATAAGCATTAGTAAATGACTAATCAATTCAAATAGATTTCATCTTCTTCTATATAAATTGGAAATATGAAGCGATTGAAAGAAGCGATTTATGTAATTTGTTTAGGTTTAAACAAAGGCTTTTTATTCCAGGGTGTAAACAATGAGATGTGGCGAATAACACGTATAAATGACAAGTTTGAAGTATGTGATAGTTACCCAGCTACTTGGGCTGTACCTACTTTAGCTGATGATGATTTATTACGAGCTGTAGCTGGGTTCAGGTCACGTGGGCGTATTCCTGTACTCGCATGGACTAGTAGCTATTCCCAGGCTGCTATTACCAGGTGTAGTCAACCTTTGGTTGGAGTGAGTGTACTTTATTTCATTTGTTGAAATAGTTATTTATAAATCTTTATATGCCATAGCGCAGTAACGGACATTATATACGTATATTATATTGGATAAGTTATATGTTATTTTTTATAAGTAATTATTATTTATGATTGTTGCAGGTCAGTGGTAAACGTAGTCGGGAAGATGAGCGCTATATTCAGCATATAATAGATGCAAATGCACAAGCGAATAAATTGTTTATTATGGATGCTAGACCTAGTGCAAATGCTATTGCTAATAAGGCTAAAGGGGGAGGGTATGTGACTATTTTACTTTTTCTATAATAATTTATAATTAATGATAGATAAATAAAACATAGTACAGAAGATAACTTTAAACAGCATGATAAAACTGAGTATTAAGCTAGTTTAAAAAAAAATTAGATCACATACTATTTTTTAATCTACTTTTTTATAGTTTTTTTTTTTAATTTAAAACCTATTTTTATTTTATTGTATCGCGTTTCTCATCTCTGTCTGGTAGACATTGCGGTATGTCTTATAGTTTGTTCATTTCCCATAATGCATCTTCCAGTAGATGTAACTAGCCTAGTCCCACTTCAAGTAGATAACTTTTTGAAATGTGTTGACAATTAATAATATTTAATTATTAGGTATGAATCGGAAGACGCATATCAGAATGTGGAACTGGTGTTTCTTGATATACACAACATACATGTCATGCGCGAGAGTCTGCGCAAACTAAAGGAGATTTGCTTCCCACAGATTGACCAAACACGGTAGATTTGTTTTTTCTATTTATTTCTCTTATGGATATTTTAATTTTATTAATATATATTTTTTTAATTTTCAAGTTGGTTTAGTGGCATTGAAGCGAGCTGTTGGCTCAAACACATCAAATGCATTTTGGCTGGGGCTGTAAGAATTGTAGATAAGGTGAGATTATTGTAGTACTAAAGGACAACTTTAATTAAAATTTCAAGTGGTAGGATTAAATTACTTTGTTTATGACTTCAGTTAAATATTCTTTTGTTTTTTTTTTTAAATAGTAACTAAACACTGCCTCATTTTAAGCTATATTTGCTTCTGTACTGCAGTAAAATGTCTCCAAGTTTCATTACTAAGATATTTAAATAATTCAACAGATTGACAACCACAAAACATCAGTGTTGGTGCATTGTTCAGATGGCTGGGACCGCACAGCACAGTTAACAGCCCTCTCTATGTTAATGTTAGATTCATACTATCGTACAATTAGAGGTTTTCAAGTACTTATTGAGAAAGAATGGCTTTCTTTTGGACATAAGTTTCAATTGGTAAGTGTTATGGTAACTACTTTTCTTTTTTTATATAATAATATACACATCATAGATATTATAACTTTTTTTATATTGGTATAGAAAATATTTATAGAAGTTCTTTTTAATGTTAATTTATTTGTATTTAATGTAAGTGAAAAAATATACAAAGCTTATTATAATCAGATCTGAACTGAAACATTCTTTTCGCTTCTATAATTTTGTGAACATATATCCTGTTTTAGAGTTCTATATATGCTCGTAACTAAGGAAGTAGCGATACTAACGATGTTGGAACTTTTTTATTATAATAAGACTACTTAAAATATATATGCAAATATTTTGAATGTAGTATTTCTCATCCCAAAAAAATATTATTTTCAGCGTATCGGTCATGGTGATGAACGTCATTCAGACGCTGACCGTTCACCTGTATTTGTGCAATGGGTGGATTGTGTGTGGCAATTACAGCAGCAGTTCCCGACAGCCTTCCAATTCAACGAACGATTATTGATAACTGTTGTTGATCATCTGTATTCATGTAGATTTGGCACTTTCCTTTGTAATACTGAAAGGGAGAGGGTTAAAGAAGGTATTTGTGATTTTTTTAAATTCTCAATTTCTCAGGATTAGCTGATTACAGAGCACTTAATTTATGGTTAATACGTGTTTGCGTAAAACTTCAAGAAACACTTTAATTTTATAATAATTATTGTTTGTTTAACAGAGGTAAAGTCCCGGACTGTCTCCCTGTGGTCGTATATAAATAGTAGACAGGACTTGTATTTAAATCCACTCTATTGGGGACCACCATCATTATCTAAAGCGGATGCCAATATATTGCCGTGCATGAAGCCTTTGGAAGTGATTCAACCTGTGACGTCGTTGAGAGTAATAAAGCTATGGAAAGCACTTTATTGTAGATGGAATCCTGCTATGAGGCAACAGGTATGTTTTACATTGATAGTTTATGCTTCAGAGACATATGAGAAAAGACCTTGTATAAAATTAACATTATTTAATCTATCAATAAAATATAGCCGTTAACCATTCTTTAATCTTTCGTTTTTTATATTAACTCTGTAGACAGTGCCTTATTTCAATAATAATAAATGTATAATGATCGTAGGATCCGATATACCAGAGGACCCGTGAGCTGGTCGCCCTCCGAGCCCAGTTGGAAGCAGCAGTGGCTTCGGCTACAGGGGAACATGCCGCACGATCGCAGCGACTAGCGTTAACACCGCCAAGGGTTGCCAGCCCACATCATGTTTAACATTTTTAACTCTGGTTACACGATTATAGTCTATTCTACAATAGAGTCTTTTTATCTATGACTGAAATGCATTTATTTATTAATGCATATAAAAGTATTATATTGTTTTTTTTTTTCTTAAAGCTAAGTTAATTTTTATTTTGAGCGTATCGTCTTGTATAGTTAGTATAAAAAATATGAAAAAAAAATAAACATCACTGAAAAAGTTTCAGCATCTTCAGATTGAGAGATATCTTACTGAGATAGGTTTATAAGATTTTGTTGAAAATCTTCATAGCATTAATATTTGAATAACACAACTGTAAGCATACCGATGATTTTATTTTATTTATTTAGTTGTAAGGCTTAACAAATATTATATATTAGTTTAAAATAATTTAAAATAATAGTAGATTAATATAAATGGTTTTAATATTTTAAGAAAATAGAAGCTGACTATCTAAAAAAAATATTGTGAAGTCAATTGGGTTCTTTGGGTCATTGACTTTAGCTGATTGGAATTGAATGTTCACGGATATATTATTTTTATCTGTGTCAACATGTACTGTCGCTTCCAATATTTGATTTCTTATTGGAATACTTATAGCGGGTATTGCAAGTGCACTCAAATAATTTCAAGACTTTTTATGGCTATTTTTTTTTCGAAAGCATTACTGTCATGGTACTCGGAGGGGACTGACGATCAAAATCGGTTATAAAATAGGAAACCGAAAAATCTAAAATATTTAAATTATGTTCGTGAATAATCTAAGAGTTATTTATTGCCGCATACATACAAACTGAAAAATTGTATATGCCAATTATTGTGTAGTGATTTGAAAATAAATTTAGATATAATGTTCACGGAGCATCCTAATAACATTATTCTTGTTGCATATATTTGTGTAATTTGTTGATGGCTAGTGATAGCCTCACACTCAGGTAAGGCAAGGATGCAGAATATGTTGTTGACATATATCAATGTTAGTGTTGAAGAATTATTGTTAATATAGCATTTATTTAGTCTAGTTTGTATTACATATATAAATAAATATTACATTATTTTATTCTTTACGAAAATTGTTTTTTTTTTTTAATATATACCTATAGTGATCCTTGTTTTGTTGTTTCGACTGGGACTTGGGAGATAGATCGCAAGGAAGGGGTAAGTTCACGTCTATTAACTAAACAGATTTAATTTTAATAAATCGATTGGTGTTAAAGAAATATGTTTTTTCAAATTTTATTCAAGTCTTATAAGATATCTTTGGATGCAGATCTCAATATTGTGGTTCCTTTCAAATGTTTCCTCTCATTGACCCATTGGAAAAATCTGCTTCTGTAGTCTTATTCAATAAACGATCTAAATAAGGCAAAATGAATATTCCAAATCGTACTTATAGTTTCCGAGATTAGCGCGTAATTAAATATTCAAAGTTCAATTTTAATACATTAGTATACCTATATGAAGGCGTTTTATATAAAAATGGTATACAATTTTCTGGATATAAGGCATATTTTTCGTTGACATAATTTCGGTATTTACTATCAGTCACACGTGTTTACGCTGGTTAGTAGCACAAAAGCTTCAAATATTGTATTTTTACGAATTGTCTAATTATTTCCTAATAGTATATCAGATATTTATACTTGAAATAATATGTTTATTTTAAAATTGATAAGCTAATTGAACAAAACTGACCTTTATGAGATAACCGAGTGATATTCTCATCTTGTACGTACGTAATATTTATTATCATTTATTTTGTTTATTTCATACGTTTTCGTTTTAAACACATAGAGGTGACTTAGAATCTGCTTGTCGATGAAGTTACATCCTTTTAATGTGTTTCGTGTATTGTTAACTAATTTATAATGTTTAAACTTATTAGAGACAATTCTGTTAGATTTAAATCTATTGATTATTTTAATAAATTGAAAAGACAAAAGTATTCTACACAACAGGATGTGATTTCTTCGGCGGATGTTGTTATTGTTGGTAAGTACATTGTATTATTTAAAAAATATATATAATTAATGTAAAAATTAATAATAGCTATAAATAAGCGAAGGAGTTCTTTTTGTTCTTTTATAACAAATGTGTTGTAGAATATGTTTAAAAATATCGAAGGAATTTTCTTAAATTATTTAAGTACATTGTAGGTAATTGAATGAGTCGTTGATTCCAGGTGGAGGTATAGTTGGTTGTAATACACTCTATCAACTGTCGAAACGTGGTATTAAAACCGTGTTATTAGAAAGATCGAAAATTACTAGCGGAACAACATGGCATACAGCAGGTAAGAAAGTTGATTCGTTACCTAGTATAGTTTAAAATAATTTTGTTAGAATATCACAATATTTGTTCGTAATATCATAAAATTAAAGATAATGGTTAAAGTATAATCGAAATTTATAAACTTTTCAGGAATGGTATGGTCTTTAAGACCGTGCGATTTAGAGATCCGTCTGTTACAAGATTCAAAACATATTTACAGTATTTTGGAGGAAGAGATCGGAGATAACGCCGGTTGGATTAATAATGGTGGATTGTTTATATCTCGTGGTCCAGTAAGTAAATACTGAAGAAAATTTTAATTTCCAAATATCACACAAATATGTAATGACGAAAATTAGCTCAAAGAGCATACGATGTCAACGTCACTAGGAATATGTTAAAATCATAATTCAAAATCCGGCACAAAGGACCAAATTCTCGATAATTAAATATTCAATATTAAGTTTTGTGGCACTAGACTCTAGCTTTTAACATTTATATTTTCTGACACTACAGGTCCGAACACAAGAATACATGCGCTTACACACTCTTGGAAAATCATTGGGTATACCGAGTGAAATTTTGAATCCTCAAGAAGCACAGAAAATTGTACCTATCTTAGATCCATCTGTGTTTAAAATGGCACTTTACTCTCCGGGAGATGGGACTATTGATCCTGCGATTGTATGCAGCGCTTTAATTAAAGTCGCTAAGAAAAATGGCGGAATGGTAAGTGTTCGTATTTATCAATCACATTAAAAGCAATATATCGTTGTAATTAACATTTTAAATGTATAACGGTACCGTGGGGGAAATTTAGTAAATATGAATAGTAACTCTAAAACGAAATGTCTTCATTTCTTTAAAGCGGTCGGTTTAAGACGCAATATAATATCATATTAATATCATGTCACACGCTCCTTCTCACTAAAGGTTCATTTTTAATTTGATAATGTTCATTAATAGTTAAAAAAAAACAATACTGTGTTACTAAGTTACCGTGTTACTAAGAGGAAACGTGTGGTTAATTATCAGTAAACGTTTTTTTGTAAAAAAAAAACTAATTTTTTTTTGTGTCAACAAAACTAAATTATATTTCAAATTTGGTTACTACCCCGTTGTAAGCTCAATGGTTAGAACCGGCTTTTGCTGCAAATAATAATATGTTATTTCCTACTTTTAGTTTCATAAAATATCATAGTAGTTATTTTTTAATTATAAAAGGAAGATAAATGATAAGCTTTACGCTTGACCGCAACTTTGAAAATATTATTGTTGATAGATACTTATCATTATTATCGTAGGTTAAATGGCTTTTCAGTGTTACTAAATCTTTTTTCTTATCAAATATACTTTGATTTGTTTTTTAATTTTACTTCAAGTTTAACGACCTCTTGTGCACTCTTGTGGACGGTTTAATATTAAATTATGTCAAGTTCTATTTTTATCTCAAACACACATATCTATATAATATTAATTGTTATAATATTGCTCTATATCTCAAAGTTGGTTGCCTGGAAAAGATCGCTTCTCAGCGATAAGCCCGCCATCTCATCATATACATAATAAAAATAAGCTATTGTTTAATTTGCAAGGTATTATAATGTTAATTTGGAAAATATTGTTCTGCAGCAATGTCTAAAGTTTTCTTTGCGAATCTTATTAAACTATTTAAGAGAATTTATGCGGCCTACTATTTTGACTATTTTATTATTTTTAACTGTTAATTTTTTTATCACTTTTAATACGTCACCTAATTTTATAAATATCCTCATTTTTTCTCGCTATTACGTTCAAACTATATTATATAATCTTTATGGTTATCATTTATTTCTGTTTTATGTTTATTTCTCTGCAATACATAAATGCTTAGACGGTCTTATATACCTTATGTCTAAGCATTACTAGGTCATGATTAGTTTCAGTAACTAATGTTTTATTTATAACTACGCAAAATGGCCTCTGTATAACCCACAGAAGTTAACTATTACTAGAAGTTACTGCAAGTTGAGGATGTTCCAAGTATATACTGGAATAGTAGAAACTATAATACTATACAATTGCTTGTTAACGATAATTACAGATATACGAAGATTGTCCCGTTCGCGATATTCTCTACAGTCACAATATGCTGGGCAATAAAGAGGTGACTGGTGTTCATACGGATAAAGGTTTTATTAAAACAAAATGTGTGGTTAATTGTGGAGGTAAAATAAATATCTCTTATTCTCGAACATTATTTTATTATTATTATTTTAGTTCGACGTTTCTTAACTTTTAGTAGTCTCCCTGTAACCATGAAAAAAGTAAACCGCAAGATGTCACACTTATTTTAAAAATCTTTTGTTTCTTTAAATATTTTTAACTTGTTTAATGAGTCTTCACATAGAAGCATTTAGTTTATACATGTTGGACATAATTATATATTAATAACAATAGTTTCACTTGAAATATTCCAGGCGCATGGGGTGGTAGAATAGCACGCTACGCCGGAGTACCATCCCTGCCTTTAATTCCATTCAAACATGCATATGTGGTAATGGACGCCTTACCAGAAGTGAGGGGGTGCCCTAATGTTAGAGATCATGATGCGAGTGTTTATTTGAAAATTCAAGGAGAAACTGTAAATGTTGGCGGCTATGAAACTAACCCACATATGTTGGATGAGGTACAGTTTATTACTCTATATTTTATCTCTATATTATTACTATTAATACTTAATTTTGTTACGTTTTTAAAGGTACCTGACAATCTAAGCTTCCATCTTTATGAATTGGATTGGGACGTTTTTGGTATTCATATGACTAACGCCGCTGATTTGTGCCCTAAGTTGGGACAGATCGGTGTAAAAAGTACAGTTTGTGGGCCAGAATCATTTACACCTGATCATAAACCGCTATTGGGAGAGGACCCTAACGTTTTTGGTAAAGAAGAACAATAATATTATAATAAATATATCAGGACAAACAAACAAAATTAGGAAACAATAATTATTTATAAATAGTTTGGGAATTAAACACATAGCCTCTGCGACACCGAGACCTATGTTTTAAAATTGTGATTGAATTTTCGAATTACTCTTTTCCAGGTCTTTATCACAATTGCGGATACAATTCTGCTGGTATGATGTTCTCTCCAGGTTGTGCTATACAAATGGCAGAATGGATTGTTAGTGGACGGTAATAATATATATGAAGGTTTAATTGTCACCATTTTTTAAGTTTTTGCAAAACTTGAAGATTCTAGTTACGATTCCCGTTTTAAAATTTAGCTAATGTTCGTCGAACCTCTTATAAATTTTCTTTAGTATGATTAACTGAGTTCCGACTACATGCCTTTCGTATTGTGTTCACAGGCCAAATTACAACATGTTCACGTTCGACATTCGTCGCTTCACACCCGGTCAAATGTCTAGAGGTCATTGGATGCGTGAAAGTAGCCACGAGGCGTATTGCAAAAACTATTGTATCGTTTTCCCTCACGATGAACCCTTAGCTGGTAGAGATTGCAGCCATGATGCTTTACATCAAGAATTATTGGAAGATGGAGCTGTGATGCAGGCTCGTGCTGGATGGGAGAGACCTGCGTTTTATTTACCAGGTCAAAAGGTAAAAGGATCTCGAGTTAACGAATCTATTTTTTTATAATAGCTCGGCATAAGACCGCGAGAAATGGCGACTTTAGTATTATTTAATGTTAATTATTTTAATATGCTACTATTTATTTGACAGATCCGTGTACAAAGATACGATTGGGGTGGCACACAAGATTATCCACGCAATGTCGATCTTCGTTATGAAAAAATACTTGAAGGAGATTATAGTTTTAATTTTTCCGAACATCACAATTTGGTTTGTAGTTACAATAATTTGTAAAATATTTTTAACTAGACTGGAGACTGTCTATCCTACTATGGAATAGATAAATACATATACAATATAAACATACAAATATAAAAATACAGGCAAACTAAAACACACTGTACTTTGGGATCCAAAACAATATCTACTATTTTAAAAATAATATCATGTTTATTATGTATTGGCAATATAATTTGTTTCGGTTAGGAATGGAATGGAATGTGTAACAGACGTGAATTACTTTTTTAAATTTCATTTGTTTTTAGTAGAATTAGAGAAAAGCGCGAACCTGTGTTCTGACTTTTGTATTATTATTTATGTGTGATGTTATGTTCTATTTCAGATTGGCGAAGAAGCTCTCGCATGTAGAAATGGTGCTGCGTTGTTTAACATGTCATATTATGGGAAGTTTTACATAACAGGACCAGACGCCCAAAGGACAGCAGATTTGGCATTCACGGCCGACATGTCTAATAAAGCAGACAAGTAAATGTTTTAAATTGTTTATACTAGATAATACGATACATGAAGTAATTAGTCTATTACGTTTAGTATTTGTGAAATAACTTTTAAAATAAATGTTTGTTCGAAAAGGATTGTTGCTGACACAAAGCATGTTTGTAATTTAAAATTTTACTAATTTGAAATATCTAATAAGTACTATTGTGCTCCATGTATTATATATTTTGTTTTTACATATTTCGTTCATATAACATATGTATTTAACTCAATGTATAAAACCTATAAAGTAGGTAATTTCCATTACGCCTGTACTATCATAGACGTACGTGTCTAAACCCCATGATAGTAGTTTGTTATTGCATATTTTATTACAGAGTGGTATACACTTTGCTATTGAACGAGAAGGGTGGCGTGGAAGCTGACGTCACAGTTACAATATTATTAGACGGCGGCAGTGGACAATTACATGAACCAATATTTAAGGTGATTTATGCTAAATCTAATACTTAAATTGGTTGTATAAATATCATAAAATTGTTATAAATAAAAAACAAATTAAAAATTTCCCTTCGCAACATAACAAAATAGAATCAGTGTTTTTGTTACTAATTATATAATTTGTCTTCTTCTATTACCAGGGTCGAGGATACTACGTTGTGACGAGCGGTTTCTGTGCTAACCATGTTTTGGCCCATCTCCGTCGCATAGTGCAAACATATAAACTAAGCGCCAACATATGTGATGTCACGAAACAAATGTGCATTCTTAGTATACAAGGACCTGATAGGTAAGATGTAATATTAATTTAGGTTTTTTCTACTACTATTCTTTTTAATTTGCGCAGTATGTTAGGAGGTGGTCTGTTTTTTTCCTACGTCTGCATGTCTGTAAAGAAATATCTATGCATTTATAGCTTTTCGATAAGTTATTTGAACTGATACTTATATATAGTATATTATTAAGAACAAATTTCTCTAATAAGCCTAATTTTCAAAGTATATGAAAATAATTAATGAATTATTTTTTATTCACAGCCAAAGAATCCTTCAGCGGTACACAACTGCGGGACTCTCAAACGATGCATTTCCCGTAAGCACACATCGTAGTATACATATATCAAAGGCACCACATTCGCCTGATAACAAATTATACACATGCCGTGCATTAAGAATAGGGTGGGCTGGGGAATTAGGTTGGGAACTTCATGTGCCTTCGTCTCACGCTATTGAAGTCTATAAAGCGTTGAGTAGAGCTAAAGGTTTGAGAAACGCTGGTTGGAGAGCTCTTACTTCGCTTAGTGCTGAAAAAGGTGATTATTTCGGTTAACATTTGTATATAATACAATTATATCCATCGTATATCTTAAAAGGTGGATTGGACTAAATAATTTGTTAACTGAACCACATAAGTTATAAAATAAATAGTTTTTTAAAATGTAATTTTTGTTTAGGTTACCATTTGTGGAATTCTGATCTACGGCCAGATGATAACCCTATTGAAGCCAACCTCGGATTCACATGCCGCAAAGATGGCGACTATATTGGCAATGAATATGTCACTAAAGCTAAGAAAGGTGGACTCGTAAAGAAATATGCATATTTTACTTTAGATGAAAAGGTTAGTTCTTTACTTTTAATAATTATATGCATGTACGAGTGCTGAAGTAACAAACTTGGGCTCACAATAATAATTTTAAATTAATATAACTAAGTAGTTCGCTGATACATATTATTTTTGTCACGTATTAGGTACAGTCAAGCAAATTGAGTATTGACCTGATAGTGGAATCAGTATGAATACTGTTTAAAGCAGAAAACTTAATTTGATCGACTGTGAATTGTGCGAATAAAATATATTTTGTTTAATTACGTTTTATTTTCCAGTTACCCCTTTTTGGTGGTGAAGCAATATTCAGAAACAATGAATTAGTTGGTTATTTACGACGTGGAGATTACGCCTATTACTTAGATAAACCAATTGGTATTGGCTATGTACACAATAATGTATCTCACGTTACAAAAGATTATTTGAAGAGTGGCGAATATAAAATTGAAGTCATGGGCACGAAGCACAAAGCAACATTACACTTAAGATCACCATTTGATCCAAACGGCCAAAGAATTTTAGGGAACTATGGTGAACTTGGCATGGATGAAAATACACACGAGCCTCATGCAGGGCAAAATGAGAGAGCTGGAGGTAGCGAATAATATAAGATCTCAATAAATTTAATTTTAATATTTCTATCTGATTGTGTTTTATTATAATTCATTTAGAACATTATATATATATCAACTTTAATAATTTTAAAAAATATTTATGTAAAAAAACAATATGTTAATTTTTCAAAGAGATCAGACATTGATTTGAAATAAGATAAACCCACCCAGTTCACGTATTTAATCTAAAACTATGCTTGCATAATTTTCACTAAAGTCCTGCTATAATAAATAATATATTACCGAATAGTGAGTCAACAGAACAATGCGTAGTTTCCCACAATTTCTGCTCGCCTGGTACTTTGTTGTACACAATTTTACCAAAATAAGGAATAAACTTTTCCCGCATTATGCTTGCTTTAAACACATTTTACTGCATAAGGTCGACTCTTTTATTTCCTCGGATAGTATATGCTATATCAAATTTAAAAAAACTCGTTTGAATTGTCAGTTGTCAACTTGTGATTTGCGGTGAATTTGTAGGTTATATTGTATATTTCCCTTTTATTATTTATTCGAGAATGAATCAATACTATAGTATAAATTAAAGTAATTGAACATATTTAAAATAAAATAGATACTATGTCAGTAACCTTACATACAGACTTGGGCGATATTAAGATTGAACTTTTTTGTGAAAGTTGTCCAAAAGCCTGTACAAACTTCTTAGCATTATGTGCTAGTGATTATTATAACGGTTGTCTTTTTCACAGAAATATTAAGGTAAAGCATATAAGTTAACATGAAAGAGGTAATTAGTTAACATTTCTTTCTTATCATAAATTTTTGTTTTTAGGGATTCATAGTGCAAACAGGTGATCCAACGGGAACTGGAAAAGGAGGTACATCAATATGGGGTAAAAAATTTGAAGATGAATTTAAAGAAGGAATTAAGGTAACAGCTTTAATAATAGCTTATTGTAGAATACAGTGGCATTGATTTAGAATAGTTTTTCTACTTATCATACATACATTTTTACCTAGAATGTTTTTATTTCAGCATAATGCAAGAGGGACTGTGAGTATGGCAAATAATGGACCAAATACAAATGGTAGTCAATTTTTCTTTGCATACGGAGAACAACCACATTTAGATTTAAAATATACAGTATTTGGAAGGTACTTATTTTTCCATCTCTACATCTGATTGTGATGTTATATTTACTAATTTGCAATACTTATTTCAGGATAATTGATGGATTTGAAGCCTTAGATGATTTAGAAAAATTGCCTGTGAATTCAAAGAACTATAGACCACTTTCTGATGCAAGAATCACATCAGTTACAATACATGCTAATCCTATAGCTGGCTAAATAAATTTTTTCAATATTTTTTATTATTTAATTTATCTCCCTCTTAATGGATATAACTTAGGATTAGGGAAAGGTTTCTGGGTTTAGACCTACTCAAAACTTGGGAATAAAGTGGAGAGCAGTCTTTGTTATGAATGCCAACAGAATAGCATATACTTTAAATCTAACTTATCTCCATTAATAAGCAATACACTGGAAACAAACTAAGTCATGTAAATAAAAAAAGCTTAATTTGGTGAAATATTTATTGCAATAATCAATTCTATAGATATAGCAGTTTGCATGAAATGCTTTAAATTTAAAGTAAAATAATAAATCTATTATTTAGGAAGGCAATACTTGTAGATAATCAAATTAAGCACATCTTGTTTAATTAAAAATTCTAGAAACAAGAGATTACAAAGTCAGTCTGTTTATTTTAAAGATTAACATAACACTAAATAATTACTTCAAACTCCTTCACCCGATTTTAACTCTAAACTTTGGAAAAAGCTTAATAAATGGACACACCATACCAATTAAGTGCATTCGTGAAAGTGTATCCCAATCATTTATAATTTGCATTTTTACATATAGCTAATAAAATGCGACTAGGTGCTGCCAAATTTCAATTTGCAATAATAATGGGAGTATCTTCAAAATCATAAAAACACAGCAATGTGCTTTCTAAAAATTGCTGTTACAATATCTTTTCGCTTAAGTAACAACATCCATCATATATAAACATTAAACGTTTACAACATAATTAAATTAGTTTTCTTTAAGTATTGATTAATTATTATGGACATGATACATTATGCAGACATCACATTAACATAGTAAACACCTAATTAATGGTAACATCTAGGCGTCTAACCTTATAAGTAATCACCTTAAAATTAAACTGGACGTATTGTAAAAATAGTTAAACCATTTATCAAAAACACTACTAGACCTAAATGACTACTGACATTTATTACATAGTATTTGCTATAATTTTACTAAGCATATTTTAAAACTAACAAGAACATTAATTGCATATGAGTGATACTACAATGTATTACAGTTGAACCTGGGTAATTGAAAATCCCTACACTTTTAACTTCAAATACCTATATGAATGAGTCATTTCAAATGTCCATTTCATATCTAGACTTTATGAGTGAGAGTTCCTACTCTAAATCTCTGTAACCAAGAATATTTCAATGGAAATTTCAAAACTAGCAGGTCAACTTAAGCGCCATATTCCTAAACCTCTATAAATGAGAGTAATTTTCGTAAGTGAGAAACCTCTCTGGGCGATAATAATATTTGGGTGCCTTGAATTCTCGCTTATCCAGGTTCGACTATATAATAATTTTTATTTGTTCTAAGTAAGGCTCACTATCTGCGGAGGCTTTACGGAAACAACACACATGCTGTATATGCAATGATTTGAATTTTTATATTAAATTGTATGTATCAATAATGATATTTTTTTTATTCAGGCTTGTATAGTATCACAATGGTTGTGGTTTATTGCAGTACTGGGTTCAGTCTCACCTTTGACTACATTTTCCTCTTCATCCTTAACTTCAAAATCATTAACAAAATGCGATTTAATGTGTGCAACTAACTCATCTTTCTTATCAAATGTTGCTCCACATTCAATACATGGCATGTTGTTAACTACATAGCCATGTGTTTCCTCATGTTTCACTAATTTGTCCTTTCTTGTAAATTTTTTGTCACATTGACTGCAGGACAGCAATTTCCCACTAGTATGAAGTGCTGCATGTCGATCTAGCTCTTTTTTCCTCAAAAATTTCTTAAAGCAAACTTTACATTGGAATACTCTGCTACCCACATGTGCTATAGATACATGTGTCTTATATGCATCCAGAGAGGAAAATCTTTTAGGACACTGATGACATTTTATATTCTTTGGTCTATTTTTGAGTGGTACAACTTTGGGTTTAGGAGGACTGAGCATTTGCTTGCGAGCAGCCACAGGGTTTCTATGAATTTGATTAACAAAACTATTTTCCCCTGAAATATGGTCTGGGACACGGGGTAAATCATAGTTACTTTCACTTATCATTAAGTCACCAGGAGTTATTAGATTACTGAAAGGGTTGACATTAATAACAATATTTTCATCACCATCAGTGGTTTTATCTGGACTTATTGGACCGTGTCTCATCTCATGCTTAATTAATTTATCTTTACGTCCAAATGTTAATGGACACTTTCTACATGCATATGGCTTCATACCAGAATGCACGAGGACATGCCGTTCCAAATCACTCTTATCTACAAAACTTCTTGGACAGAGAGGGCATACATTTGGTTTTCTACCTGAATGTATTCTCAAATGTTTACTCAAGTTTGTATTACGGGAGAAACTTTTCAAGCAGTAATGACACTGGAATGGTCTTATACCAGTGTGCACTATGGAATGTTTTCTCAAATCTGACCTCCGAGTGAATGATTTCTCACATTCGGGACAGTGGTAAGGCTTATCATTGCCATGAACATGTCTTGTATGCTGAATGTGTTGGCTACGTTCAGCAAACACTAACCTACACTCTAGACAACTGTAAGGTAAGTTTTTATCATGGAATTGACGTTCATGTATTTTACATTTTTCTTCAGAAACAAATGCCTGATCACAATACTGACACATTGATACATTTTTAAAGAATGACTCGGGCCCCAATGTCTCACCCTCAGTATTATTCCTATCAGCTGATTGCTCACCATTATCAGAATCCTCAGTCGAATCATAATCAATAGTCGGGTCAACAACCATAACAACACTGTTATCCACTACATATTCTTGTTTAACTTTTTTATTTATATCCAGATTATTGTAGTTATTGACATCAGTAGAATTGCAACTATCAAAGTCTTGGGCTTTGGCAATAATTTGCCTCAACCGCATGTCACTTTGAAGGCATTGATATCTAAACTGAGAATATTTGTCTATTTCAAACAAACATTTGTAGCATACATGGGTGGGTAATCCATCCTTTGGATTTATCTGAAAACAATACAAATACACATCAATGAGAGTTTTTAACCATAGGAGGTAATTTTTCATGATTATTGACATGTGTTAATAAATTAATTAAACTCACCTGCAATTCGAAGCAATCGGCTATTTTAGAGGTTAGAGGAATATTTCCATCTTCATCAGGAAGATTAGAATATATTGACACCATCAATGCACTTCTCTTCAAACACAACCTGCAGATCGAATGAAAATTCGCTAGGATGAAAGAGTCGTCCATTTTATAGCCTTCTTATCCGCAGTCTCACTTGAATATATAATTATTGTCGGTTTACGGCACGCAGTCTAGTTTGAAGTATTCGTAGTCACCCTTCTTTGCTTTTATAAAATTCTGTAGGAACACAAAGAATTCTCTTCGAATAACGAGCGAAGGGTTCCACGCGACTGCCCCGCGTCGTGAATACGCAATGATTCGATCGGCAGGAGCAACTGGCGCGGCGCTTGCCGGGGCTGCGCTAAAGGAACGACTACTAACGAAGTAGTAGACATTTATTATGTTTTTCTCCTATTATGTTATGTATCTTTTTATATATCTTCACTCCATGAATACAAAGTATTATCTTTTAAACCTTCAATTGAATATTCGCCAGATATTAACAGAATAACACTACACACACACATTAATAAAAATTTAAATTTGAACAATACTTTCGCACAAACCCAGGTTCCGTTTTCAATCAGCAGCATTTTGAAGGCTATTGTAATTGTATTGATATGATTGGACTACAATGGTAGACATATAATTTTAGCCAATAGCTAAATAGGATTGTGAAAATGGAAATCAGACCATCTGTAGGGTTATCACTTTAAAAAAATACAATTAGTATTGCAATATATTAAAATAAAATAAAAACGTGCAATACATTTACTTATTATCGCTTAAAGTATTCTTAACGATTTTTAACTTAATGGGTTTAGAGTTTGGCAGCAGTAGCTAACAGCCAAACATGAATGTAAATGAAATGTTAAAAAATAAGGAGAATAATCAATTTATTATAAAGCAATCATTTTATTAGATGCAGTTTACCTAATGACTTAGATTTACAATTATGACTAAAAACGACGTTTAGTGGCTTGCGGTCTAGCCTTAATTTCTAACTCTCTAGCCAATCTTTGTTGCTCTTCTTCTCTGGATCTCGCAGCTGCTGCTCTAAGTTCCGAGGGGCATGCCGATACTTCATCAGCAGAAATACAGGTGGAAGTCAATTCATCGAAAGCGGAATCTCCTCCACAGCTCAATATTCTTGGTCTATCTTCAATACAAATGAAGTACTTTTGACAATTATTTTCGGACCTAAAAATTAAAAAAATAATCAATAATATTAACGTTGTTTATCGCTTTTCTAACCTTCTACTCTATACTATACGATCTAGCATTTACTTTCTCTTTTATGTGCCAATAACTATAAATCTAAATACAATTTTCGTATAAATTTTAATCCTAGGATATTTTTTTTGTATGTTGGAACCCCTTGACATTTCCGTTTATTAATAATTTAATTCATATATAAATAAAACCTTTCTAAAAATATTATATCATTCTATTTCGTTAGTGCTATTATAAATAATACTAACAAGGATTTAACACTATAAATGAGGTTAAATATCTGTAAATGTCATGCTTTAAGATAGAATGCTATTGTCAGTAGGTATATTGGTAATGTTATAGCGGTGCTAACCACACATTACGTCACACAAGGTCGTGAAGATCTCATCTCATGACATTTACCTCTTGACCGACTGGACCGGTCTACTAATGATAAATGTTAAGCAATGACTGTACACCGATCAAAACACTTCGCATGCTCAATCGATTTCATATAGTATGTTATAAAAACATTTTAAATAAATTATACTACAAAATATCCTTTCTATTTACCTGTAAAATCTGTAACCAGCTGGTTCTCCCAGTTCCTTAGTGGTTGGGATGTTCGGACATCTGAAGCCTAGGAAAGCTGAAATAGTATTAATAGAAATAAAAGAATTAAAATTATTAAAAGATTTAATAAAAATTATCATGTTTTATTTGCCCTTTCAGACCCGAACTTACCTTCAGCATCACAATCAGCGACCTGGTCAGGCCATTCGCAGCGATAACTCTCAGAACTGAAAGCTAAACCTTCAGGGCAAGTAAAGTCATATCCAACACCGTTCACACAATTTCTAAAACTACTGCAGTTACTTGCGTCTCCCAATTTAAAATAGCCAAATTGATTAGGACAGTCTTCTGTGGGTTGAGCAGGTTCTAAAAATTTATCGAATTGATTTGATAAATGTCATTAAAAAAATCACATTGCGTTTATTACCATAATCACTTACGTAAAGAAGAACGCTCAAGGCAAGGAACATCAGTGGGGTATTGGCAAGGATACACGTTGAAATTCACATTAGGGTTAAACCTTAGGCCATCCGGACATAATTTTTCTTCCGCAGTACCATTCTGTAAATGATAGAAATTTATAACGGTATATTTACAAGCAATTTATATTCTATGTAGTTGCATTCTTGAATGCATTTTAACAAAGTCTTAAAGAAATCTTTTGGCAGCTGTAGTGAAATACCGTTAACTGCAAATACCAATAAAACTTACAATACATTCAATATATCTGTCGCAACTTCCCGAGACGGGATATCTGTCATTTTTTTCTCGACAACTTCCAGCACTCTGACTTTGATAATTTTGTTGACTGTTTTGATATCTTGACGATCCAGTATTTTGATTAAATGGAGATTGCGTTGTCTGTTGGTAACTTGATTGTGAGTTAAAGCGCGAGTTTCCGAAAGTGGTTAGTGCTCTTTGAAAACGATTATTGCCAATTTGTTGCGCGTGCGCTGCAATTAAATTAAAAACATTTAATATAACTAATTTTAGTCTCATGCTGCTTACTATCGCGTTAATTTTTATTATTTTGACCTGATGTTTTTAAAATTTTGTATTTTGCAGTTTTTATTTATTTTAGTAAGTCTCCAAAAGTATATTAAAATAGTTGCATCATGTTTGCCACAGACATCGCCATAATAAAACGTAGGTATTTATATCTAAATGTTTACTACGCATTAAATTTAATAAAACTTGAAGGACAAAACATAATGCAGTTTATTTATAAATTTCAACTTAGGTAAAACATTTGCCCAAAAACTAATAAATTATGGAAATGAGATATTTGTGCATTAACGAACTGGGCGTCCTCTGCAGTTGGAGGTCAGAATTACGACTGAGATTATTAATATTTTTGTGTTATATTGTTTTAAATAACATTTTTGTTAACACCTCTTAGGTACAAATTAAAATCACCTCGAAACCTAACTTTAATTCGGACATATATATCTATTTATATATCAACAACAAGATCTAATTTTATAAACGGAAAACGTAAAAGTTTAAAAAACAATTATATTGTATTTACCGCGTTATTGTCTTTTTAATTGATAATTAACAGACTATTATGCGAATTCAGTTCGCGTAACTAATATGTTATTCCTTTACTATTGTTTTAAATTTTAATCGAAATAAGTTTATTTGTTAAACAATTAGTCGACGCAACGTATAAAATTAAACACATGAAAAAATAGAAAACTAAAAAGGAGTTTGTTTTTCTTTTTAGGAAATTTAAATTAATTAAATGAAATCAAAATTTAAATCGTATTTATTTTATAGTAAAACAACTATTCATCAATTATAACATTTATCAATTGTTTTTCAGCACTGTCTGAAACATATTTACAACGAATGACAATTTATTAATTTTTATTTACATACAAATGTAATTTAATTAGTATTTAATGTAAAATCAGTTACAAATTATTATTGATATGATTATGCAAACAATAATTAATGAAAATCCTAATTGCCAATTAGGGTAAATATGAGATTCAGCCTAAATCGACTCACCAAAAGCGCAGACGCAGACTGCTATAATAATATTTTTCATTTTAAATACAATTTACACGTTCGCACAAAGCTTCGCACACACACTGAATGGTGATTCTGATCGCGGCAGAAGATTTGCAACCTTGGAGACAGTCAGACACAATCTGGGGCCTAATTCTTGTGTAAAAAGAATGCGATTTGTTTAACGAGCGTATTTATTAATGTTTTAAATATGCATATAACAGTCGAGGTACCAATTGAACTCGCAAAATATGTAAATGGGAAGTTAATATAAGGAGTGCAATTAAAAGTAAATGATGTTAATAAATTTTATTATTCTCTACAAAAGAAAGAATTGTCAAATCGAAAACAAGTCAATTCTTGATTATTTTGATCTCGAAATTGTTCGTAAGCAGACAACATTGTGAGTTGTGACATATGTAGGTATATGATCATACGGCCGCGCCCAAAACGCCAGGGTTACATAAATATACATAAAAGATGTGCAGGTGTCAGTGATTACACCGGAATGTCTTCTTGTTTAATTTGTTCATTTTTTATACACATCAGAGAATTCTTTTGTCTATTGCATTTTTTTGTATAGCGATACCTACATATTTGTATCCTGGTACAAGATTAAAAACTTATATGCTACACAAATAAAGAGCTGGTAACTCCAACATAAGAAACTACTGGGTTTTTCTATATATATTGCGCTTTAGAAGGCTATAGGTATTGGAAGTATATATTATATTTTCACGCGTTAACCGATTTATCAAAACATCAACATGAGTTTTTATGTATATTAGTTATGACCTTTGTTTAATTTAATGAAAAGTCAAGGACATAAACGTTTATAATATAGAAGATTAATTTATAATAACAAGTGAAGGTGTAATCTTCATTGATCGAGTAAATATCGCTTCCACTGTCACAATATTCTTAGAATTCAGTATGTAAATTTCAAACGTTATTGATTGAAATGCTTATAATAGTAAAGATAATATTACTATACAATATACCTATACTATATATACGTTATTATAGTATTCTAAGCATGAATATTCGTATAAATATCTATCGATTCAAATCACAAATATTAATCTGCTGCTATTTATTTTAAATTTAATGAGCGGAGTTGAAACTACATTGACACTCGTCAAATTTCCATATAAAAGTGCCCGCGTTAATTCGTAATTCCCTTTCTGTTCAACTAAGAAAATTTTGCTATATTTCAATGATATGTTTTAGAATAAACGGAGAATAGTACTGCTCAGATAATTTTCTAATTGTCCATTCATTTGTTTTTGATGCTGACTGTACAATGACATCTTCCGCAAACGGGGGTTTTTAGTTTAATTTGGTATTCATTTATTGTAGCGCGAATCTTCCAAGGTTATATGAATAATATTCGAACACACTTTAAAT
Organism: Tineola bisselliella; assembly: GCA_028551675.1. NCBI lineage: Eukaryota > Metazoa > Arthropoda > Insecta > Lepidoptera > Tineidae > Tineola > Tineola bisselliella. Next base: position 34,797 of record JAPWLS010002297.1, read on the forward strand.
TGATTTAAAAAAAATCTAGAATTTCTAATGAGAAATAAAACAAAATTTAGCTATAAATTATTTCCTTTATTTTGACTGTAAATATTCACACCCATATATTCAAACGAAATTACAAATCATAAGTAAAATATATTATCAAGATTAGTACACACTGTAGTAACACAATAATATAATTACGACAGTGCGACCACACACATACATATCATAAACAGCATAATAGCAAAAATATTTGAGTTTATTATTATACATAATAAACAATTAGTCATTGCATACTCATATACACACTTAAGGAACGTTGAGGATTGGGCTTCCAGGTTTGTTGACCAGTTTCAAACTAACTGAGAAACTATATCAAGTCTACGGTACATGAGGCCCTTTGCTATTATGTAAAGTCCTTTATTGTAACTATCTATTTATTTAAAATCAAGAAAATAATAATGTATGCCTAAATATAAATTAAATTTGCGGCAAACTATGGCGTTTATTTTGACTATTTCATTTGACGTTGTGATATTGCAGTCATCATGGTCGTGATAGAGCGAGACGATGTTTATGCATCTTTAATGATAGTTGATGTTAGTAGGATTTGTAAATACAGAGTTTAAGATCTATGCATAGGATAAATGATAAAGTCTGCCCCCGTCTACATATATTTCTTTTGTTTTTCTTCAAGAATAACTAACTATACATTCTGAATTACCACAAAGATTAATTACGTCTTATTTTAAAGATGGCATACTAATAATACAAATGGACATCTTTAAAATACTTACATTAACAAACTATATTTTGAGAAAACCCACCACATGCGTTCTAAATTATTACCTAATTCTATAATTAACATATTTTTTGTATGAAAATAATGAAGATCCGCTCGACCTTAATTGATGTTAGGTTATATGCAACCCGCATTGCACGTGAGTTTCAATTATTTTTGTTTCAACATTCGACAATTGCCTTCACTATACCGACTTGACAAAATAGGCGTAAGCTGACTCAAAAAGGACATACGGTCGTCTAAACTCTTAAATCTAATTTAAATAAATATTGAATAATAAATTTCGATTGAAATGTACAAAACAAAATTATTCTAAAATAATAAAATTATAATTATTAGGAATAATAGAGGAACTTAAAATAATCGGACGTGGTGGGTTTAATCACTTCAAATAATAATTATTTTCAAGAAAAAATAATCACTGTTTCCTTTAGACTCAAATATCACCATCACCGAAGGCCATTGCAAATTTTACAACATTAAGTACATTATTCAATAATAATAGTATTATCTATATTTAAATTAAAACACAAAATTATATAGTACATCTACTATTCTAACTTATGAAAAAATATTATATAAATGAAAATAATTAATACTTATTGGTGTTATTGCGCTAAGTAGCGATATAAGAAATATTATTTCAAAATAATTCTTAACAAAATATTTAAAATTCAACTTAATAAGTAATAAGATGAAGCGAAATCTTAATTTAAATGAGGTAAATTAAAAATAAAATATATCTGAACAAAATCATCGTCAGATAACATGGAGATAAGAGAGATGCACGAGAGAAGACACACCAGTAATATACGTTTTCGGTATTTAAACGATTTTTTAAATTCAAATTTTGGTTTACGCATTACTAAGAGAAAATAGTCACGCATGACCAAAGCTCAGACATGTCTGCTCTAGTACATTTAAACAAACAGGAACTTTTATTGAAAAATTGAAGAAAAGGTTTATTTAAATGTCCAGTAATGTAATCGGCAGTAATTACATCCAAATAATTCACAATCAAAAAAATTCATGGATATTTTAATTAATTTCAAACTTAGGTATTTAATGAATTATAGCAAAATATTAAAAACAGTTATAAAAAATATTACATTATATATTTTCAATTCCGAATAAAAGTACGAAATTATTTATCACTTTTTAAAAATACCAGCAATAATAAATAATAGTCAAAGACTTTGTGCGATTAAAAATGTAGAGAATATTCTACTAAAAATACATTTAAAAGTCATTCACAATTTTAGAGGCGTAGATATTTTTAATTTACGATTGTACAATGTTGCTGTTAGAAGAATAAGTTCGTAGAATTTATAAAATGTTTTAATAGAAATATTATGTAGGAATAGTAAGCAAGGCGTAAGACAAACGTAAAGTAAAAATACGCTACACTCTGTTGACAGTTGGCCTAATCTGATAGAACTAAAGTATTAGTTTTAAAAAATCTATCACAGCGTACATCCTTTACGTTCACCATAAATTTTCTTTAGTTCTGGCATAACAATAGATTTGATGAAGCGGGTCTGTTTGCCAGCAATGGCTGCACGTTTGGGATCCTTCTTGTACTTTTTAATTCCAGGCTTGTGTATCAGGAACGCGTTATTCAGGATCATAAAGTCATAGTTTTTGACACATAAAACGTAGCCCTGAAAAATAAAACACGAAAATTGATAATAATTAAAAAAGAAACAAATTTAAATTTAGACAATTGTTAATATTTAAATTTCAGTTATAACTATTGTTGTATTATTATAATATCAACAACAGAACTCTAAAATTATCATTTAATTAGCACTGAGTTAAATATACTAGAGAAGCTATGTCAAAGGAAATATGTGCGCAATCCACGGGTGCGCGTGACTCAATTTGCTCATAAACTAGTGCGTAAATGTCAAAAAAATACCTGAGTCATTTTATCCTGTTTGCCTTCCCAGCTCAGCCGATCGTCATAATATGGATCCAAATGAGTTCCGATATAAATAGGCTCCCAATGGATAAATTTTCCTTGACGTTTGCCTATGTGGAAAACGTCCATTTCTGAAACAAATGCCCTTATAAATTAATTGTTCTTGGTTTTATTCCTTTTTGATTATGTGAGTTTGGATAATTAAGAGTAATTATAAGTCTGTGAATGGCGAATAATAACGGTCGTTGAACTATAATGAGCTATTAGAATGCCCCATACGTCGACTTTACCACCATGGGCATAAATAGCTCACGACACTACAGCTGTCGGGATTAATTGCTCGTGTATAACTTTCTTATTTAGCATTCAAATGGTCTAAAAATAGCCAATTAGGTCTTTGATACTGGAATTTACAGCGCAGTATACTTACGTTCCTTCTCTCGTTCAGCCATCCATTGATCTCTCTGAGGAATATTATGACAATTGGGGCAAACGAATTTATGGAACGGAATGGCAGTTTTCTTTTTTAACATTTCTTGTAACTCTGTTTTAGATGTCGGCACCTGAAATATATTCAAATAAATCATTTTCACAACTTTTTCAAATCACAAAACAACCTCCATTTTTAATAATTGTGTACAGTAGTGGTTAGAACTAGTTAATTACACAGGGGGTTGAAACCAATGTTTATTGATACTCGTATATTGTATAAATAATAAAAAGTAGGTATTCGTTTCGGTTCTGGGCGTTATACGTTGTTTTTTTGTTATGTTGTTTTTTAACGGCATTCTGCGACAACTACGAAAATTAATTATAGTGCAAAAATTAGTCAATTTTTACTTACTTGAGATTTAGCGTCGACCTCAAAAAGGATTAAAGGAAATACTCTCGGATTCGTAGAGTTAAGTGGAGGGTTGTTTCTTGCAATCATGTTCAGAAACTTTGGGACTAGATTCGGACTTGGATAGAGCTCTATATCTGAAGCTAGAACAAAATGGGTCATAGCTGTCTCCCTTGCGATGTTCCTAGCCATGTTTACAGGATAAAGAAGATTCTTATGTTTGGTGTAGGTATTTGATAAGTTGAAAGTTTTGTAAGGAGGCTCGAGGCTGCAATTGTACGGTTGGGAGAATACAACTTCTGGATCTGGTATCTGTAAATTAACACAATAATATATGAATTTAATTCTTAATTAAAACTCATGCTGTCGTGGCTTTGCCATTGACTTTATTTATGGTTTTTGAACACCACGGTGAACTTCAATTGTCTAATTGGTATCATACGAACCAATCTTTGCATTAACTCATTGACCGACAGCGATTTGTCATTGGTTGAAGCAGAACACGATTACGAGCCAATTGAGTTAGGTAATTGAGCCCCCTAGTCACATAAGCACGTCATACGTGACATTTGTAATATATGAACATATGCGAATTCATTCATAGCATTGAATACCTACGGCATGTGTGGCATAATCTAGATAAAAAAGTCTCACCTTATCGGGGATATGTTTATTTGAGAAAAATATATGAAATGTGACGAATTGACGGACCAGATCATTGGAGAGACAATCTCGAAGATATCTAATACTATTTACAGCTGGTGATATGTCAGACCCGGGAGCGTGGACTGCGAGACTTATAGGTGCCATCCAGCTGTGAACAATAAAACATTTATAGATAAACGCATAAAGTAAAAAAGATTAAGGATATCAGGAAACACAATAAAAATTATCATAAATGAATAATAGACGTAATAATTAATTACCGGATTGACACCTCCGTCACTGTAAATTATATCGTAGTTAAAATCAATTGTTAAAATAGTTTTAATCAATATTAAAGCTTGTACAGTTGCGTGACTGGGCGTAGTTAGGTATTTAAGCCAATCATTTAGATATCATAAACAGCCTCAACTTTTTATTTAGCTGCCACTTGTGTTATAGTTGTAAATAATTGATTAATTAAGATTAGTATTTTAAATTTAATATAATTTTATATTTAATTGTCACTTATATAATATATATTGCTTTGCAAGAGGATAGACATTTATTGAAACCTCTGGCTATTATGGGATTCATTTATATTTTAAAATGTAAAGGATATCAAATACTTAGGTTATTTGCGAACATGGATTAATGAAATGGACCGTCATGTTGATGGCTGTAAACCAAAAGCCGGATAAAGTATTTAAATTAGTTAATAATAAACTATTATTACACATCAACAGTAGTTTAGGAAAATATTTCTAGAGCACTATTTTCCTATATTTTACGGGTTTTTACGTTAGTGTTAAGACCAAAGTTGATTTATTCTTTGTAACGTGAGTAAATTAAAGAAATTGTTCAAATAACTATTCAAAGGAATGAAAAAGATAATTTTGCATAAAAGAACGCTATCAATCATTATGGCTTTGAATGGGACAACAATAAACGTTTTATATATAAGCAAACGTAGTATAGAGCACCCGACAAAAACCGTAAAATAGCGTGAAGATATGAGGTTTTCAGGTCGTGACACCCACGCGGTCAGTCACGCCAATTGACTAGAACATAATAAAATAAGCAATTTTTACAATTACATTATAATACAATTTTTTTATTCACCTTTCACGTGCTGATTACTTCTTATTGTGTCAGTCGAACATCGAATAAAAAACAATTGATTTAGTAACCGAATTTAAATAAATATAATTTACTTTATATTTTTCTGATTGTTAAATTCACTATATTAATCTTTCACTTTATAGATTCTATCTCGAATTGAAACACGAGCGTAATTGGGACACTATTTAGCAATATTATAATACCAATATCTATCGAAGAACATACAAAAGACCAATAGTTCAACATTCTCAATGTTCTAGAAGATTATGAGAAAATCCTACAGTCACGATCTTTAAATTAACGTAATTTTCCATTATGTTATTATAGTAAGACATTTCTATTCTATTTTAGATTATTAATTTTGAAGAGCTATATATACCTATACCTCTAATTAATAAAAATCATTTAACAATAAATGTCAAGGGTGCGGTATGAATATGCCTTCGTCGAGGTATAGTATATCTAGGTTTTTAGGACAATGTTATACGATATTATTACTTATGTTTCAAATTATTACTTAACTTCTAATCTTACTAGGACAAGTATAATTTCTATGAGAAGTTTAAAAAACCTTTTTGAAGCTTCACACGCGTTTTGATTTAAAGATATTAAACTTATTAGAACACCAATTGTCTGCATTGAAGATTGATCTATTTACCCCATTTTTGTATCAGTGGGCTTATCACGAATTTTAGTCTGGCTTTCGAACCGAGTTGTCACAAGTAAAAAGGATATATATATATAATAGAGCGAAGAGAACTAAATAAGAGAGAGAGAGAGATAATGATCATTTAGTACCCGATTACGTTTATTTCTATTTCACTCTATTTGTACTTTCTGTATACAACTCTTGCTATCGAGTGAAAATTAAATTAATAATGTAAGTAATATGCAAAATATTGTGCACAAAGTTCCTATCAATTGTACTATTTTGTTATGAGACATTTCGGTGAATTTCTTACTAGTTTCTTAGAATCGTAATTGTTGTTTTGTGATCTAATTTTTACCTAGAACCTCATAAATAATAAGTATACTAAATTAGATTTATCAAATTTCATATATACTATTGTTGCATTAAAATCAAGTGTTTCAAATCGATGCACTTCACTGGTTATTCCAGCACCCATTTATATTGCTGATGTTATATAAATGGTAACTTAATGAATTGTTATTTAATTCAGTTTTTTGTCATCATTTTCACTTTTCATTGTATAATAAGTTGTAGACCATTTCAATTAAAAGCGAGTTACTTGAATTAAGTTAATTATACTTAAGAAGATATATTATATCAAACGAAATCTACACGAAAGCCAATATTTTTAATAAAGTTAACTATCATTTAAAAAAAACGAAGAACATTGACCTGAAAAACAATTAAATAAGAACTATTTTCGTGTACAGAGGTGAGCCCTTTGGGCAAGAACAAACTAGGGTGCAGTGATCGATTTGTTTATTAAACGCAATACCAAAAAGACCAGCGATTTTGTTCCTTAAGACGAAGTAATAAGTGTGTTAATTATAACTTCTTCATTAAAATAGTTTTGTTAGTGTGTATAGGTGTTGTCGAGGGTGCTTACTAAGCAATCAGATGTTAGATCAATACAACTACCCGTGGGTGAATTTCTGACTACCTATTGTAGTATGCGAGTCTATTACAAGACACAAAAATAATAATATGTGTTCTATATACATACATATATCTTATATCTGATGACATAGAGGCCCTCAAAGTTCAGACACTCTAGTATAATTAATTCATTCTGATATGCCATTTGCACTCATAAAATTATACCAATAGATTCATTTGCTTTGACATAATTGAGTAACGAATAATCAAACATTTATTCAACTTCATTCTCTACAAAATCAAGATAAATATTTACGATGTTTTTATATCCAAAAGTAATATGTATGTTTGTTTTCAATTACGCTTTTCTTACAATAAACGAATTGCTATGCTGAGAAATATTCTAATCATAACAATAAAATTCCCACGCAGATCTATCTCTGTTTAGGACGTTCACAAAACTGAAGTAACTATGTGTTGTCGTTAATTGTGTTTCTGTGAAATTTTTCTAAGGTTATAAGTTAAGGATATAACAAATACGAGTATGTATATATTCAATATGTTTATGTTGTCCTTGTCCTATAATACAGGCATACCTTTAGAGTTAGAGCAATGTGTGTACATAAATGCACTTATTTATTGTTGTTGACAGTTGCCAACAAAGTTCACATGTTATATTTCTTTTGTTTTGTTATGACATTCCAGTAATTTGCTACTGTCAAAGTAAGTTTTGTGCATCACACTTCGTTATTCATTGCAACAGGCAAAGTGAAAATAGTTTTAATAAACGGCGACATCTTTTATAGACGGAATTGATTTTATGCTGTTTTACATATATTATATTGCGATTATCTTCATTATTTCAATCGCACGATTCTAAAGCTTCACATCACACATCATAGTCGCAAATATACTGAAATCTGGCATATACAGACCTACTATACATATGTAATATGCTGTAATTATTTCACATTATAACGGTATAGAACTTAAATTATTTCAAAGACAAATTAATTTATTTATTAAAAAAATAATAATAAACAGCACAATATAGGTATAAGAGTAAAACTGAATAATTCATTTCTTCATATATGTACAAAATTGACCTTAAATTGAATTTGAATGTTAACAAGGTCCAATCGAGTACCGGATATTATGTTTGAATGGGAGAGTTGTAATCAGATTGTCTGCGCGTATTGATTGAGTCACCCCACATGCAGACTCTCGCTTGCCCTTCCTGTCTGCAATATGCGACATATAGGTAACAGTACGTATATGCTATAGCTACAACGACTGATACCACTTTCGGGTTAAGTCTTTTATTTTAATCAAAACGATTTAAACAAATTAGCGTTTGAGTATTTGACAGTTATTGTCACGTTAATTCAACATTGTGAAAAATCTTTCAATGACAATATAAGACGTTACGCATATATTATATAATTAAAATATATAAATAATTTTTATATCAATAACAATATATAGTAGTACCTATATTTTTATTTTCTTCTGTTCTTTTAATTTGTGCAATAAAGAGTTATTATTATTATTATTAATAAACAGGGTGTTTAGTAATAATAACCTCATAAATAATAAGAAATATTAAAAACGATGGGAAAAGTATTTAATTTTAACCTCATACAAAACAGAATAACTACAAAATTTGATCATGATCGCTAACGGCAAAATTTAAAGTGTACACCGCAATTAGTGGATGGAATTTTCATCAAGCTTAATTTGACATTCAAGTAACCTACATTGTAACCGCAGACGCATTTCTGTTTTTAACTGTAGTATCTATTTATCTATATTGTTACGCCCCAACCTAACAGAGATAAGCAGAGACACGGAAGTGATAATTTCTACGAGTCCTCCTTATTTCATTCACCATTGTAGTAAAAATGCAAGGCAGACTGATGTTGATTATTGAAGCCGTTATTAACTGTGGACATTTCTCTGTGCTCATGGATTGCTCTAGCTTAAGACTAAGTGAAGTGTACTCATCTAAACTCTATACTAATATTATAAAGAAGAAAGATTTGTATTTTTGTATGTTTGTAACGAATTGGCTCAAAAACTACTGGACTGATTTCAAAAATTCTCTCACCATTTGAATGCTACATTATCACTGATCAATATAGGCTATATAAATTACAGAAAAAATAAGGATCCTTACTAAAACTACAGTAACGTAACCCATGGTTGCCAAAGATTGCTATAAAAGGCAGGCGTCGTTGAAATATGAAGCATCATTAAATTTCATAGTACTTTATATCTTCATTACTACGCGAGCGAAATCAGGGGCAACAACTATTTAATATATTTGTAGTGGCACCTTGTTAGTGTGTAAGTGTATTTACCCAGTGAAGTCAGGATTAACAATTTTTTATTGCGACCAGTTAGCATATAGTGGTTACTAATCAATGCATATATACATATGATGGTGGTGACCAAGTAGGCATATGCCCTGTTCGCTGTAGTGTTAGAACCCCCACCGCTATTTCCCTAAGAAGGTCTAGTAGCTAGAAATAAATGTTTATGGGTAGCGTTAGCGTTTGAAGTTTTAACTATGGTCTTAAACAAGTTGAGCTTTAGAGTTTATTGCATACGATCTGTCATGTCATAAACCATCATATGAAGATGTTTATATTATTAGTATAAATACAGCTATAATAATGTCTAACATCACTATTATTGTTATGGAATTCCTGCGGGACTAATGTAGTGTTTTTACATTCATTTTTATTTTTTGTTGTTTAATGCCTATAGTTAATACGCTATAATACGATTACGGTTAATAATGTAAAATGTGGTTACGAAACATATTTGCAGCATTTTTCAATTACAAATAACAGTTTGAAAACAATAAAAATATAAGTACTGTAATGCACTTAAAATCAATGCATTTGTACTCGATAGGGAGTAATAAAAAAGCTGTAATCTAACAAACTGGTACACCATTGATCTAGGTTGACCGCAAGGCCTCAACACGCGTGCTGTGGGAAGGTCGGGTACACGAGACATCGACCTAGCTCATCTTATGATTGCATTTTTATTCTTTAATAAATATTAGCATTAAAACGGCTTAAGGGGGGTTGGATAATACATATCACTCATTTAAAATATTAGTGACTATTGGTCCAGCTCCAAAGAAAACAAAACACTATGATTTTGTCACGGCGGTATATTTGATGGAAAGTGATTTAGATCTATATTTGAAGATAACTTGATATTATCGAATTATTATATGATTTTTAAAATTATTTATAGTTCTTATTATTGGCTTTATAAGATACGTACGTCCTCTTGAAACATATGTTTTGTAATTAACAAATTGATAATATTTGATTACAATCTGATTATACAATTAGTATATTAAAGTAAATATTACAATTTGAAATATATGGTGATTTTTTAATTATTTAAATTCAATTTTTCCTATTCAAAAACTTATTACAGTTACCTGTATTATGTTCCGTCATAACAGCTTACTGCATTTCACACATGTTAACCGTTAATAACTAATCTAGGTATTGCGTACCTAATAATAACCGCCCGTCTCACTAATAGATAACCGGAGAATCAATCAGTCACTCAGGTCTAGAGCAATTTCATATGTAATATAGTATTGCATCATTAGTTGTGAGCGGCGCAGGCGCAACGGTTAACCTGCATTAAGTCTATTAAAGTAAAACACACTTTAATTTCATATTTACTTCGATGATCATCAAATTCTTTGTAAAATGGACCTTATTTGAAGCCTTTTAAGGTATTAAGTTTAGTATGGTTGGGGCTGTGTGTACCATCTTCAAGTCCCTCATTACTCAATGTCAGAGCACACGCAAACTGCCCCTTAAGTCAGTTCCGGTTGCCGATAGAAACAATCTCATATACTGTTATTTAAATTACAATAAATCATATTTATTCTTTCATTTATGTCTCGATCACTTTTTAATTTCCCGCAAAACTTAAGTAAACCATTTACATCCTACAGCTGTCTGCATATTCAATAAACAAACGACAATAGAACGTGTAATTCTGAAACTTGAATTACCATAACATTGCATAAAATATCCTTGTAATCTAATAACAATGCAAGACTCGTAAAGCCCATAATCCTGTCACATTCAACTCACTAAATTATCAAGTTTAAACCAAAATGTGCACGATTAAGTTAAAGCAATTTCGCCTTTAAATTTTTATCTCGAATCTTAAAGTTTCAAGAGTTAGGTCTCAGGTATGGTCAGCGAGGCCAACACGTGGCAGAATGGCCGACACCGAAACTGGTTTACGTCCTCCAGTCGGTAGGGCCCACGTGCCTGTGAACGACTTCAATTAACAATTGAAACTAAACTCTGTACCATTGCATAAGAGTGTTAATTGGAAGACATGTTCAGGCAGTTGCTGACCATGGCGGAGACAATTATTTGTTACAAAGTATTACGCCGTTTGAAAGTAAGACAACAAAGCGAGAGTTGTGGCGAAAGTAAATTTATATAAATATGGATTAAGGATTTTGCCAATGGTCGAAACGTCATCGACTAATGTAGAAAATAAAAAAAAATCTTATACGAAAATAGACACGTGCTTATGATTCCATTAATAAATATTACTTATTTAATATTGATTTTTTATAAGGCCATTCATTCCCATTCTCATCAAATATTCATAAATGACACAAGAAAATAGTTTTGAAGGTTATTTGATTAGCGCTAATGATTATATTTCAACATGATTTTAAATGCATTTGTATTCTTTTATTAGTTCTTTTATACTATGATTATTGCTTCTATGAACATAATTACTTAACCGAGTGCAATTTGTTAACAGTAGATGAGTACTGTCGCTCAATTGACTAATAACGGTAAACAAATTGAATTCCGTCATAAAATTTATTGTAGTTTAGAGTCAATAATTCATATTTATTGTTAATCAAATTTTCAAATTTCAGAATTAGTAATGAGGGCAAACTGTCAAACTTTGTTACCATTGCGCATTATACTGACAAACCGAGTCGCGTAACCTATTCCAAAACTAAGAAGCCTTATCTTTGATATGCAAAGTGTTAACATATAATTTATATAAAATGAAGAAGCAGTTTTCGTATTTTCATGACAATAAATATCGTAATTACTTAATCACACTTAAGTGGAATACATTACATTGAAGTAGATTTGATTTTATATTATGATGAAGCCCTTTAAAGATTATTTTAAAATGTTATTGTTATATGTTAATTAATATTGTTGTTTGAACAAAACTTTTCACTTTAACAAGCAATAAAATTCGTGAAATTGTTTATTTTTGTCTTGTGTAACTTTCATCAGTAAACATTTAATTTCACCTCGTCGAAATGCGAGATGACAACATCGCTGCTGGCTCAATACAAATTAACATAGTTATTGGTCCACCAGTCTCGCTTTCTTAAATATTCTGCCTTTCATTCACGCAAGCGGATTGTTTCCACATTTTCAAAGATACGTTCCAAATCCATTTATTTAGTTTATTTTTATTACTAAACTACAATAGGTATGTAGCATGAACACTAACAGTATCATATTTGACCTACACTAATAAAACATTACAAAGAAAACTAATTTGTAAGAAATATATGCGGCTTACTTACTATAATTCGACATTCGAAAATCGTGGTTGCGGCGAAAATAAAAGTATTTTTAAATAAAATTAATTTAAAAAGAAATAAAATATTTATATGTTTTACTCCGTCTAAATTTTATAATTATTGCTAATAAATAACTTATATGATTTTCTCTACATAGTTATCATAGTATATAAAATCATAATGGCATATTAAACGTAAATACCATACACTTTAGAATGGCTAAGCACGTGCCATCCGTTCACTTGCCTTGAGCTTGACTTTTAAGCAACTGCAGGGCCGAAGGGTTATCCAACTGCATATTTTCTGCAGTTCAATTCAAAGTTTATTCTAAATTTAATATTGTAATATTTTTTAAGTCATCAAAATGCGATCAGTATGACTGTAAAACCTATTGAAACTATGAATTAAATAAAAGTTAAATCGTGTTCGTGAATAATCCACGTTAATCACTATATGATATGAAAAGTTGGTATTTAATAGTGGCATTCATTCGTTTGCTCATTACAATTATGTATTTCTTATTTAAATGTATTGAATAAAAGCATACTAAAACTCACTATAATGTGATAGCAGACATTTGAGAGCGGTTTTTATCACCAGATGGCAAACCCTCATTGAATCGTTATCAAAATGTACTCGGGCCGTTATGTCATTCTTATACAATTTATATTTAAAAAAAAAGATTATAATTCCATAAGAAGTTTAGGTGTCCCTTCACATGGAATTTAATTTAGGTAATTTTAAAGGCAAAGTAATAGGTAAGTCTCTAAGGGCATGCGAATAACCTGTGCTCACGCTACCTTAAATAAAAATTGTGATCACCTTTTAATTTACATAATGCGATTTTAATCTTCGTTCAGTCATTTCGATCAGATAGTTCTTTCTAACCAATGAGATATAGGGGAGAGACCCCTCATGACGAGCAATAAACGAGTAGCCATTTTAAAGTGTAACTAACAGAGTTGAAAATGCTCTCCGCGTTTTAAAAAATATTAATAATTACCCCTAGAGACTGGAAATGTGTTTTACTTGCAACACTGAATGTAAAAGAATTTATTTATTAACTTTATTATTACTGTGTACAAGATATTAAAAGGACACACTTGCTGTGAAACAAAATCCCTTTATTTCAGGTTTATAAATCGCACGATTTCACCACACTTTTAGTCTTTGTAACTTTATTAATTTTTCATGTCACTTAGCTTATGGTAAATTGGCCACTACCGCCATCTAAAATTGCCGTCTACAGACAACACTGAACCAGTCGTGCATTGGGTTCAAAATTGCAAATTTATTATATCAATGGTTTTATCTATTTAATATACATTTATCAAAAAAAAAAAAACAAACAAAAGGAATAAATTGTATTAAAGTATATTAATAGAAACGTTTCCAATAATTAATAATAGCATAATCAGAATAAAATAAAATTCATAGATACATATTTAAAAAATAAACTTTAAAAAAAATATTGCTTTCTAAGCTTAATGTAAAAATGCAATTCAAAGATGTAATTAGGTTAGAATTATATCGCACGTACGATCTTTTAAAAATTAAGCAAACTAACAGAATAAATTTCAAAGCCGTCAACTCATTTTAACACTAGTACTATTATGTCTAATGGAACTTATATAATCGTAAGTAGATAATAGAGCTAACGAACTGTCAATAGAGAGCATACTTCAATATAAATCATCGATACAAGATTACATCTCCGAAGTATACAATAAGTTAGAATAGTTGCGCCAGAGAACGATCTGAACATTTTCATTGAGGTTACTTATCAAGATTTGACAGATAACTACCACAAATAGAGGTTTAAAAACATTAAAAAATCTTGTTTTAATTTGGCATTAAACATTACGATCACAAAACTACGCCGAATACGCCGGCTAAGATATAAGGCATGGTGTAAGGCCACTGAACTTGACTACGTGTGAGGTAAGTCGAAGGCGCAAAAACAAAGTTACTTTATAATAGAATTTGACAGCTGTTGTCATGAAATAAGATTGGATATACTAGTCGAGTTGTTTACGAAATAGATTGTGAGATTAATATAAATTGTGAATTCGATTAAATGAAATTTATTATAATAAGTTTGAATGCGAAAAATAAATATGAAAAATAAATGACTAATCTAACCTTCATTAAATGATTGAAGTATAATAAGAAATGTAAAATAGAAGACTTAATGTCTGATTAAACAAACAACATTTTATTTTTAACATGTTATTAAGAAAATAACGGTACATTTTAAATAATAAAACTTGTTATTAACACTACATTTTTCTGAGAAAGGAGTATATGCGAATCATTCAAGTAAAAGCAGCGGTAACTGCTACTCGTATAATGGAAGTGGTTTGCTCATGCACAAATGAAAGTTGTCGTTCAGGAATTATGATAGCGAGAAATAATTTCAATTAATTACATTAATGTAATGTTTACGGTTTTTTATAACATTTTTTGTACTATTATTATTATTATTTATTAATACAAGTGTATAGGTGTGTTACGTTGGAAATATATAAGTGCGTAAATGCTATAAAATAAAGTAATAAAATTGAGGCAATTTGGTTTTGCGTTTATGTGAAGATCATAATATGATTCTTGGTTTATTATTATGTTATACGTAATGTTTTATGCTTTTAATTCGTTAAATGTGTCAATTGAGTAATAGATTTATAGATGAAAGTAATTGGGATAGACCGATATAAGATTATGTCATTGAGATAAATATATTAGAGAAGCGTCAGAAACTATGCTGCTATACGCACGATATGATTATGATTATCCGATTTAGCCAGGACGAATACTTTTTGTAAATATTACATGCGATTGAGACTACTTTTCTAGAATATATAACTCAATGCTCCTTGCTAAGATTATGAAGCAAGAAAGTAAATATTATAATTAGCACGATTTTGCCATTTTACCATGATAATCTAGATCTATATAATTGTGTTATGTCATACAAAATGTATGAACTATTATATAATGTCATTGTAAAATATTATATTGTTCAAATAGTACGAATTTAATAGCGACAATATTACTGAAATATTATAACAGAGTACAATGTGATTTTACGATGTACAAGCAATTATTAATAATGATTTTTATGACGATTAATGATTGCAATATTATAATAATGATCCAAAAAGTAGGTCATTTATCAAAACAATTGCGCAACTATTGTCATTACAATATATTGTGTGTGTTATTATTTGTTATGAATTAAATCATCTTTATAATCCAACAATGTTATCTATATACTATACATACATATTTGGAACGAATTAATTTTAATTTTTGTTTATTACATAGGTACTCTCAAGAATATATCCCTCCCCCAATAAACATAACCAACTTATTAACTAACGTACTAATTAATATTGTATTATCTAAAGCGCATATTATGGTCTAGTATTATAAAGTAAGTTCTAAAAATATAAGGAAAAGAAGTAGGTAATTATATTTACATGTTATTATAATATATAGTATAGATTGTTATTTCTTATGGCAATATTTCTTAAGACGTTTTGACTACCCAATTATTGTTTGCTGTTATTTTTGTTTGGATGGCTGCGTGTGTTCGACTATGAGCATTTCTTTTTTTAGCTTCTTTAGATGGAGACCCGGTTGTATGTGTGCTTATTCAGAACAAATAACTAATCTAAAAGACTATACGGCTCACTATTACGTTTATTTTATTTTAATCGCGTTACTATTATGTACTATCAGAGAGAAATATGTTATTGTTAAAATAGTTTTATTTTGATTAAATAATTTTTCTACATATCCATGTTTAAGTTATCTTTAAAATAATTAAAAACAAAAAGAACTGGATGACTCATAACAGTTGCAGCAATATATTGAATTGTTATTAAAATAAAAATTATATGTTGTGATATAATTGGAATAATTGGCTATTGTCTTTTAAGTTTGGATTATAAGTGGGCATTGTCTTTAGAAATTGCCAGCGAACTAGTAGTTGACTATCCAGCGTGGGGTGCTGTCGGGTTAGCAAAGAAATCGTGAATGATATAAATGACGACACGGTTAATTATAGCAGATTACATTTGCAAACATTGTTGCAATGTTAGCCTGTTCAACTGTTCTTTCTACTCGCCATGCTAAAGCAAAGATAACCCTTTATGTTGATTTATACAAAGTAACAATATAACATAATATCCTCCAGAAGTATGCATACTATAATGTACTAATAGTTTGTGTGACACTCACCGTTCGACGAGTGGTTGTACGTTGTCTAAGAATTCAAATCCTGCATGAGTAGTGTATGTGATTGTCTCGTGGCACAGCAGAGTACCATGCTCAGCACGTACATAATTTTTTAATGCCCAAAATTCCCCTCGTTGTTGAATTTGGTATAAAAAAGGACGTTCCGTGCAACCCAGTATAGTCCGGAGTCTCGATAGAGTAGACTCTGATAATGCACTTTCATCCACTTGGTATAAATCAGACTCATTAGTAGGTTCCTGTGAAGGCACTTCATTCACTAGCTTTATTCCGTCCGCGGCAGTGGTGCTCGATGCAGTTCTGTTCGTGGGCGATGCTGTCGGTGTGACTCTCTGAAGGTCCTCGAAGTTTCTGCCACTAGAGTCACCAGTAAAGTTTTTCATGTCACCCATGACATATCTATCGGCCGGATGTTCTGTCCCATCTAAGGTGACCGGCACCCACTCCACTGTCGGAGACGATGAAAGATGCATCGCTGCATAAAGCAGAACGAATACATTTATCACAATGCTCACTCTGAAGACTAGGTTTCGACGATTATTGAACATTATTACAAAATTTATAGGCACTTGTGTTTACTAAACTAACTTGTTCATTGGCTAAACGTCCTTCGACGTCCTCTAGGACGTATTTTTCTATATATCGGCGTCAGCATTACAATTTATTGAATCATCAGCAGTGGTATTGACGAGGCCGCTGCTAGGCCGGCGGTGATATCCGTTTGTGCATCTGAAAAAATGAGACTCTATTGAATGATTGGCAGTTTCCACTTATTTGTTATTCAAGACGTAGGACTCGGCACATACATAGAGTAATTTAATATTAGCTAAAAGTGAACGTTATTCAGTGCTTTGGATATATTTGAATGTTTGTGACTGTTTAATTAAAAAATTGTATTAAAATTTCAATTCGTCATTATTACTTCATTAATTAAGCTTCCTAGAGCGTCTTAACCTCAAGCAATATCAAAGATAAAATATTGTCGATAGTTCTGCTACTCTCATTACACGTACTTGATTTATGCGAGTGTAGAAGATGGGGAATCTTTATCGCGAAATAAACACTGGAAACGGCGCGAAACGAGGCGTAAAATGTTCATCTAGTAATAAAAAAGCATTAAACACATCCTCGCAGTTGAGGATTATGTAAATTGATATTTAATTGAAAAAGCTCTCTCAGAACCCATTGAATTATTTATGATCACATTCATCCTATAATTAAGTTGTTCTTTTTTGTTTTCTTATAGGTATCTATTTTTCGCTACAGGTAATGTGCTATTTTTATATTTTATGTGAGAAATATACGATTATGAAGGTACAAATTTAAATGATCATTAACATAAAACAAAACTAAACTATATTTGTCCAGCAAGTGTGATTTGCAAATTCTTATTTTAAAACTAACTCTACGCGTTTTCGTCATCACGTCACTTTGTTTGGTGTACTGTTAAGCTTTGAGTAATAAATTGAGCCAAAATAGGGTTGCAAATTATGTTTTAGTTTGTAATGTGGCCGCTTTTTCATTCAAAGTTAATTCAAATTTTAGTGAAAGTATCAACCCTAAAGCAATATCTAGCAAGTCTATATTTAACCATAGATAATCGTCTGCGATCAGAACGTGTCGGGCGCCGGAATACTTATTACGTTAAAAGCCTATCAGCTCAGAGATTAAGCTATATTCATACCTATAATTAAGTCTCCATTTACCTCCAAAACCACTTAATTAATTAACGGGCATGAGATGAGTTTCATTTCTAATCTATATGCAATCTATGAGTAATGCTAAAACAAGTTAACAACGCTCACATACCGTCATCTTCAACTGTCAAAATCAAAGTGCTCAATATGTTGTATGCTTCAATAAAAAGCAGCACTGCACCACTATTAAATTTGATAGATAATTTTGTTATTAAGCTGATGTTACGCCTGAGAATGATGTGAGAAGAGATCACAAGCAATAGTATTCCTGCTATGTCGGCATACCCTTGACCTGGACGGTTATATCGAGCACTAAGCAAAGCGACCAGCTCATTTCACGGGCATTACATTTGAAAGTGGTGGTGCCCTGACTGGACTAATAACCATCATCAACCTTTATAACGCGTAAAATAGTATAATTTCGCAAGAAAAAAATGTGAAAAACGATAAAATGATTTCATAATAACGTAACAACTGAGTTTGTCCTTGGTTTTGTGTACAAATCGCGTAGTAGCGAGGACGGTCAACGTTAGTATGCGACGATAATTGTTTTTTTTGTGAACACATAACGTAAATATGAGTAGATAATAGATACAGAAGTGGAATGGTGCTAATTATAATAACAATTTTCATGATTTCAGTTACAAAAGGAATGCATTTAAATATTATATTTAAATATATATATAACTATTTTTAACATAATATTGTTTTGGCGTTAGATACAGTTAATACTCGTGAAATAACATTGATTATGTTACTTATGAATCAATATCACCTAATAAAAATTGTTTATTAAATAATTTAGAACGAAAATATTTCATTAAAAACTAGTTCTAATTAAAACATAAAGCGTGCATTATGTTTATTTCATGTTACAACAGAGCTTAACATTATTCAGACATGCAAGTAAAGAAAAAGTCATATAACGTTTAAACATGGCAATCATAATATGAAGAATTTATAAGAGTAAAATTAATGTTAAGATTTTATGAACATTTAACAATATCTATTTATATTTTAATTAATTACTTACTAATTCAAAATACTATATATAAACAAAACTTAAAGTACTATTGACCGCGCGTTACTGCAGAATGAATACCTTCAAACCTCAGAGCGTGTTGGAGATTTGCAAATGTGTTCTGACGTTTTTGGTTAAAATTAAAAGAAAAACGTTAACTTACTATTACAGTTTGTGCGTAACGGTTTATCCATCTTCCAATACGCAGAATTCATTGTAATTTAGACAACATCGCATAATTATTATAATGGTGGAAAGCATAACTTGTTCTAACATCGGGAATGTTGGAACACGCAATGGCGAACTTGCGGACTCCGTCGAGAATTAATAGTGAGTTAGCATCTATAGTCTACACTTAGATTCGAAGTTATTATTAAATTAATTATTTTATGAGGCATTATTACGTTTAGTATAAGTATAACCGAATGATATCGAGAAATATGATAAAATAAAATCAATCAATCAATTTAAAAGATTTTATGTGGTTTACTATCGTATTTATTTTCAGAAAATAAATGTGACTAGCTCCTAACTAGCAGCATACAGACTTTACAATTGCGAATTTCAATTGCTGCATTGATTTGCTCTCAGTAGATGCCCTTACATGACCTCTAAATCTAATCTTTAATATAAAGTGTTAGGTTATGTAATGGATGACTATAAAAGTATGAAACCGTAAGTGAAAAAAAGGAAGTTAATAAAGTAATTGAAATTATGCAATTGCTATGTAAAAAGAAATGCTATTTGCACTCTATCTCTGCCTTCTAAAGGACACTGCTTTGTATGTACACAGCATACAAAGTAATTATTAATGTTTCCATGAAAGGTGCGGTCAATAGTCAGTTCACCTTATAGATTCATATAAAAGTCCTTGACTTCGAGGATAATTATTTTAGTGACCGTTGATACTATCAACAAATAACAATTGCTTCGTTTTTTTATGGGCAAATTGACTGAAATTTGATCAGCGAATAAATTAGTTTTATGTACAATTTCTTCTAAGACTTGTTCTTCTAGTAAGGCCCACTATTCACTGAGGCGTGTCGTTATAACTTCTTCGTCACGGTTGATGGCAAATACCAGGAACCGTGTCAATGGATATGTAGTAATTTGTTTGCATTTTTTCTATTAAATTATACGCACGTAGGACGACACGAGAAGACACCAGGAACAAATGAGCATACAATATACCCTACGAAGTTATAAAATGTTTGTAAATATTGCATGTAATTACCACTAATTTTATTATATTAATATTTAAGCAGCGTGCAAACTCCCTTTGACGTTTTGTAATACAAAAATCTATAATGAAGACATATTTGTTTTAAATATAAATTAATAATAACAAACAAAATTGTTTGGTTTTACAAAATAGTTTGCGTTTATTGTCGCCACTTAAAACTTTACTATAGGAAGTCTGGTTTTTAAATAGCCAGTAACAGTAACCGCAAGATTGGTCTGTTCTAAACGTTTCGTCTATGTTAGCACAATACGTAATAATTCAAAGTGAACAAATACGGCTTGTACCTAGAAATCGTTTGCCATTAAGTTTCAGTTTTAGTGTCGTTTGTCAAGTATTTTTATGATTTATTTTCCTGTTTACTTTTTAATTATATATAAATTTCATATACTATATAAGTAAATGTCTTTCCAGAGTTTTCATAACAGACACGACTGCTATCCACATACATTCACCTTCAAACTATGCAGCAATAGTCGCCGTCGCTCATGAATTGCACTTTACTTTATATATGTATTCACGCATTTACATTGATCGTTAGTTACCTCTTGCGGAATGAGGGAGATACATAAAACGGAATCGCACTTGGGGAATTATTTACACAGCCGGATTGAGAACGATTATGAGAGGCCATCTTCTAGTTGCTAAAACGTGGTAATAACATAGGGGCTTTGTATGCGGGATGATGCCCGAGTTATAATGCCGAATGCGATCAATCTGTCCTTTTTTATTATAAATATAAATATTAGTATGAAAAAGTACTTCTGCATAATGCAATTTTATACGCAACTTCCTATTGTTATGATGAGCCGTTTTAATCGTGTCAAGGTTTTACTTTGATACTCATTTTAATTACAAACAGTTCAAGATGAGAGAGCGTTGCAACATTAGGGTGGGCGTGGAATTTTTGACGAAATCACTTGGAAAGTAATTTGTGTGTTTAGAAATAGCAATTTTTTATAAATTTTGCAAAAAATAGCTAATATTTGTATATTTTAATAAATTTATGTTGTATAATAAAGGAAGAAAAACGAATTGATAAAATTAAAACGTTATCATTGACATAAATTACGATTTAAAATACTTTTTATAGTAATCTGTCATATGACCAAGCTCCGATTTATGCTAAGCTAGATTACAACCCATGACAGACGATAAAATAAACTCGATTAAAACGCCTTTATCTTTAAAGAGATAAAAATAGATTACAAAAATAATATGAATATGAGTTGGTTTATCAAATAAAAAGCAATTTAAGATAAATAGATACAAATTAGAGCTCTTAAAAATGTTTACAATTATGCAACTAATAGTAATTATATTTACACTTTTACTGTCAAAAAATGGAATGAACATTGCATCATAAGGTAACGCAAGAAAGTGTAAAATATACCCAAAGTAGTGTTGTATGGTGTAAATTAATCAGTCACAGCGAAGGCTCTTAATATTTGACGAGTCCATTAACACTTTTTCTAACAGATATGACATTGTTAACGTATTTCAGTCTATTTACATTAACGTAAGGCCTATTGTCCACCGAGCTAGTAATCTATTCTATATAAAATAAAACTTTAGAGTTTGAATGTTTGTATAGCCTAATCTAAAAAATCTATTCTGATTTGATAAGTATCACATAAGGGAATTCTAAATTAAAATATCTTCAAACAGTTATCAAGATTTTGAAGTTCGATCAGTGATGTCAATTATTACAAGCAATCGTTCTAACAAACCTAACATATAAAATATCTACAATATCCAAAATGTTGGCAATCAATTATATTATAATATAAAGCGTAGAACACGATTAGTAGCTAAATGATGACACGCCCACTCGTCTGCGATGCATTTATTATGTTGAAATAAATAAAGGCCACTATTTTTATTATTTTATATTCGAGAATATTTATATATTATTAAAAATACACTATTACAAAATGAAATGCAATGCTTTAATTACAATTACCACAAACAAGGCTATCATGTTTATATAATCACGTGATAGATTGTAAATACGCGGTTCAAGGCAGACAGACAGTCAGACCATTCTATGGTTCATTAACAGGAAGCATACGTGCGCGGGACGCATGCGCAATTGATCCCGACGTAGGAACTCTAAACACGTACGTTGGACAATAAAGGATTAATAGTTGAAGCAAGGATGCCACCGTTTACCTCAATTAATGTTATTTACTAATAGATATTTTCCTGCATTTTCCGTTGTGAAATAACGCTTAAATGTCGTTTTAAAATAATGAAAAACAAACGTGATAGTGTTCGCGTACAACCTATGACGCTATCAATCCAAGAATTAAATAACCAGAATTACTCAATGTTAAAAAGATTCAAAAAATAAAGCTCGAGTTTAACAAAACGAAAACATAGTTATCAAAAATAGACAGATTGAGAGCGATCTGTATCACGTGGCGTGAGCAATCAATCACTTATGGAATGGTGTTCAAATTCACAATTGAGACTAACAAACTTAGGCAATTGTTATAAAAATGTTGATTGGTATTCATAAATAATACTGAAAGATTTACATTTGCATACCTGAAAACAGATGAATACTTCATTTATACCAATGTGTTTCTATTTTGACAATCAAGTTATTATTCATTCATTTATTTATTTTTAAAATCTACCTGCATTATTACAGACTAGTAAAGCTTACAGATATATGCAAAGATAACGAAATGTCAGTTTACATGCATGTTAATTTTTTTTACAATATTCCATTCTATTTCTTTCTTAGTGAACTTTGTTTTCAAGATTCAATAATAATTATTACCTCATGTTATTAGGTATCTAAAGGTACAAAAACATCATATTAGTCAATCAGATAATTATTATCGTGATTTAAGTTTTTTATATACACTTTTTTTGCAATAATAATCAGCTATAACGTTTAATATATTTATTTTTAAACTTACGTGCAAAACTAATACGTATTCAAGTGTAATTCAAAAGTAACTGATCATTTCATAGCCACGCTCCGCCGTTTAATTTACAAAACCGCTGTGACAAGTAATTTTCTTAAGAATTTGCTGTAAATTACTCATTTATAAACGTCATTAACCCTTTTGTTGTCTCACGATTTATTTTAATTTTAATGGGACAAGATTGATGTCACGTACTTGTATTGAGTGACAGAAGAACAACATATGTTTATACAGGATTGGGGCATGTAAACTCCGCGACACATAACATTAGAGGGAAAAACTGTTTTTCTCTTTAGACACACTAAATAATATACCTATATATAAACATGATTAAACGTCACGTCATACTAAAATAGTGGGAGCATTTGAATACAAGTAAACATTTCATAAAGAGTACAGCATGCATTACACACTTTACATATAATTGTAGCATTTTAAAATAATGGTGGCCGCAAAATTACGATACAATTTTTATGTCGCGTCGATAGCACCCGTATCTTGTTTGCAAAGACACGTGGCATGCGCAGATATATTTTTAGTTTTTACATTGCATATACATTTTTATTGTAAACATTTTCCTCGTGTGTGACGTAATATTTATACAGCTAAAGTATTTCGTAATAAATTATCACAATTAAAATGGCATTTCAGAAGCGAATATTTTCCAGAATACATTATCATAATGATATATATTCTTCTAAATGATCCAGGCATAAAATTATATTCCGGTGTAGTTTGGTCATATGCAAAGAAAGGCTGAGACTTATACCGTGTGGAAAGGGGAAGAATTAGGAATAGCTCTATTACATTGAACAACAGATCTGGAAAATTCAAGTAAGAATCCAACTTTTCATATGTTGTGTGTGGAGTGGAATTTACCCCAATAGGCATGAATACATACATAGCAAATAAATTATTGTTGTTATTAAACTAGATCAATATATTTTTTAAATAATAAGACGATATTAACTGAATAAGATAAATGACCTAATCTATTTAATGACGTTTTAGTACGATACATATCAAATAGTAACCGTTGTTAAACAGAAAGCGCGTGCCGGTTAAGCAAGGTCGTAGTTCGCAATTGCTTGCCCACGCGCAACCAATTGCTACATTAACTTGTGGGTCTGTCAGATTATCTAATAATCAAAGACGACTGCGTAACATAATATATTATGCTTTCATTAGCTACAACATATATTGTCTTCTGTTACACACAGGTTCTGGGGTCAAGCATTTATTGATATGTTTTTTGTTGTCTTTGTCCTACACCCGGTACCCAGGTATACTCGTATGGGGTCATGGTATAGTATGAGTATGTATGTATTTGTATATTATAACAAGCTATCACTTACTATAGAGGTGCTGAAACATGTATGTAGGTATATATTCGCACAAGATAACTTATCATGACATATCGTAATACCCCTTGTTTTTTTATAATATATTACTTAAAGCTTGAAAATAAAAGTAGACACGACTTGTTTATTTCTAGTTTTATCCACGATTTTGGTTAAGATGTATATAAATATTTTTTTAGTCATTTTTTACGCAATTGACTGTCAAGTTCAATACTTCGTAAAGAAACTATCAATTTGTTTCGGTTTTGGTCAAAATCGAACCGGACAGGCCGACGACCTTCATTTTCAATGAATCACAGCAATATTATCTGCTTTTGTTCCTGTCACTTCATTAGATTGGCAATTATGCGGGCAATTGTATAATTTTTCAATACTAATGGACCGTTTAAAATGTACAATCGAGCGCAAAATTCTAAACATTAGAGTTATGCAAATGTGTATTTATGCTAAATTAGCATCGCACTCAAAAGTACCTGCTATTGTCACAATTTCTTTGCACCATTAAACAACATTAGCAGATTCAGAAATCTCTTACGAATGATTATCTGATGATAAATCAAGTAACACTTTTCTTCCGACTTTAATCTGGGTTGAAAATGCGTAAAACATTATTTTTTCTATTCGAGCAATAAAAATATCTTATTATCAATACATACATTTTGAAGATACGAAATATCAAATCAAAATAAAATATGACCTATATTACATAGATATATAGGAAAAATAAATTTTATAATCGATTTCAGAGATTAACTCCTATTATATACTGTCTATATATTACTAATATTAGAGAATAATACTATAATATTCTCATATGACATTCAGGTATATATTACATTATATTATAGGAGTGTAATGAAACTCCAAATTTAAGTTTAGTGTTAGTGTATTTTATACAGGCATCTCACAGTTAGTGTGTACTCCATAATGCGTAACACCATACTATGATCTATGCTGTTATAGAACTGAACCCGTGACAATATCATTAGTGTTTAGGAAAAATGTATCTAAATGATAAAATACATGTACCTACAACGATTGTAAATGATAACGATAGCTGTGAAAATAAAGTGTATTTGTATTTAACTATAGTGTGTAGTTAAGATAACAATTTTATTAAAATATTCTTCGCAGTACAGTAAAACAATTAAATTTATACAATGTAGTAACAATTAATTGAAAAAACTTTATGCAGTTCACCATAGAGTTTATTTTGAACAGTTTAATCCGACGATTTGAAGTGTTTTGTTTGCCTCAGTTTTCAAAGTTAACAAAAGTAATTTAAAAAGATGTTTGTTATTTCGATCTTGACAGTAAAAAATAGGAGTGTTGAACTATAAGTTTGACCGCAAACTTAATGACTGTAATGCTTACAAAAAGTTGGCCTAAAAATAATTAAAGTAAACACGATATAAATATTAAGCTGCATAAAGTTATTTAAATTATAAAAGTTGGATCTAGATCGCGAACAGCCTCAGACTTCGCTATACAGAGGCCTAACAATGACAATAGAAGCATTGCGAATCAATTATTAAGGTCAATACCGGACAGTTGGTTAATAAATAGTATACAGAATAATTATTACAATTGAACTCAAGGCGTCTGACCCGAACAACTGAGATTCTGACCTATTATGGGATGCAAAACGGGATTGAACATAAATTTCATTTAAATTAGTTTATCATTGAAAATAAATCATTTTAATTAAAATGGTTTTGTGTTATAAAAATGTATGTAGCCCATAGTTTCTCCCTTTTTAAAATAAAAACGTAAAGATGTAATTTACTTTTTGAATGTAATTTATGTTAACCTACTTCCAATCGATAAACTGTGACCGTTTAACAATTGGCTCAAATCCAAACAAAATAAATCTGTACTAACAAAACAGCTTTTATAAACACTTATTTAAATTATTAGAGTTTTGTACAATCTCATGTTCATTTGAGAAAATATATTTTATTCCCCGAAGTAAAATTAAGTTTATATATAATAATAACATTGAACAGAAATACGTGATAAACGGCTTCCTTTTATAGTGTTACCAAAGTTCGTGTTGCTTTTATTACTATTAGCTATTAATATATCTTTACTATGGATGCATAAAATACCACAGAAAAGTTTAACATGTTTGTAACGTCTTTGTAATTCTCTGCTTCTTCATACCTATGGTGCACCATCAAAACGTCATTGTTCAAGTTCTTATGCAAGCTATTTAATTTAAACATTCAAATTGAAATTTTTATTTCCAGTTAAACTTAATCCCGCATACAGAGAGCCACCGCATGAAAGATACGTCTATATAATACCACGTTCTTATAACTGGGAACAATCGCAACAGTTCAATGTACATAAATATGTTTTAAAAATCTCCCGCAATTAACAACCAAAGTAATTACGCCATTACACCAACAGTTACGTATCGTGACGTCCGGGCGTCCATGAAGCATATAGATAAAGGTTTTGCAATGACAATAACCAGTAGTAGTAGAGATTCCATGAATATGTAAGTAATTAGTAATCACATAATTTCATTGGAATCTAAGCACATTAATTTACATAAATACTTTATTATAGCAATATTTAATCTATAATTACGTTTATAACTCCAAAAAATTACGGTATTAAAAAATATGAAAGAAATTAATATAAAAGCAATGGATGACAGGTTCCCTTTTCTGAGACATCGCCTCCATACGGGCCATTCAAATGAATAATTATTATCTGCCGCTCCCTAATCTGACAGGTCGCCTCTAGAAGTACCAGCCGTGCGCACCTCCATTAGGATCAACGAGCAAATACAGTATCTACTATTTTTTTTTTGTTTTCTAACATCGGAAAACATGCTTATTATTAATACTAATAGTGAGTAATTATTTCATGTGGTATATAATTAATTTCAAGGGTATTTAGTTGATAATGCGATAATGAAATGTAATTTCAAGTTATTATTAGCAAGTTCTCGAAAGTGTGGCATTTTCTGTAGGTATTTGCTTTTACGGTTTAAAAACATTCATCAGTTTCACCAAATGCCATTTTATTTAATAAATTATATATTTTATCGGTCGTATGTTCCTATAAAATAATTGTTATAGCCACAGGTTAACCTTAAAATTTATGGTCGATAACTTTCGCTGCATTTCCTGTCTGTCTCCCTTTGTGAATCGTGTATACACAATGATGCGGAAACAATTCAATAAACTTCATTATTCAACATTAACCAGAATTATCAATCAGAAATTAACCTTATGATCAAAAATTCACTTTAGAGTGCCAGGCAGACTGATGATAGCATTAGCCCAGAATGCCGTCCCGGGGTAGTACCACCACTTTCAAGCGGAACACCCGTGAAGTGACCTAGTCGCGTTTCGGGATCAAATTGGAAGTAGCTGGGGTAACGAGAGGAGTTCTGTCAATTTGGACAGAGCACATTTGTCTCCTCAAGCCGGCATAATGAAGGCGATTGTTGGATGAAGACATCTGTCTGTGGTAACAGTTGTCTCCACTCATGGACCGCACTCTAGCTTAACATCAGGCGGAGTGTGGTCATATGCTTGACTAATAAAAAAGCATCTATGTATAATATTATAATAGTATTATTATAATATTCGTAAAATCGCCAGTGATTGTTTATTTACAATCAAAATAACCGTGATCTAATATTTATTGTTAATTAATAGCAAAAATACGTCATAGAATTACTGCATTAGTATGCAGCAGTAAGTTTTATTGTAACAAGGGTTGTTACCTGGACAGGTCTGACGCATGCGCTCGTCTCACTGCCAAGTGATTCACGCTACACAATAATTTTTAGTGTTCCGTACCTATTTTGGAAAAACAGATCATAGACTCGCTTCCTTATTTGTCTGTTCGTTTGTGGTCGGTATTAATGGAAATATTTCGCTTATAATTAAAAATTGTGTCAATGCCAATATTTTTTTATTTATTCATCGTTTTGTATTCAGTTTAAAAATGTATTTTATTTAGTAATAATAATACGGAACCCTAAACACGGAAGGTGTTCAATTTGCACTTGGCAATGTTTTTTATTGCATTCTTTGGCTAACTTGGGAACTCCCATGACTGTGGTGTATATTTTATTATTTTCCTATACATGTTTTTATTTCAACGAAAGCTTGTCTATAAATTCGCTGGACAGTGAATGACGTACAGCTTTATTTTACGCTTGTAAACAACTACTTTGTTATATACTTTTTGTTTTGTAAAGTTCATTATTTCAATGAACGACGTGCCCCAGACGGGCGTTAGTGATGGCAGTCCTCCAATCGGGACAAACTCTTAAATGTCATGTTTACTCTGGTTGTATCAGAGCGTCGAGCGTAAAAATAATACTGCATAACACCTACCATAAGATAAGACGTATGCCAAAGTCAAAATTAGTACGTAATCTCTACTAGCATATCGAAATATATTAATGAGAGAAAAAGAGAGACATATTTGCGAAGAACCAACGGAAACGGAAGTTGTCACACACTCTTATCAATCCCACGTAGTTTTGCCTTCTGATGATTTTAAATATTTGGGTTATTTTTTTTAACTTCAAAACAGACACCTACTTTACTCAATTGCATATATAAACTGATTATATGATTACTATGTAAGTATGTATATAAATATGTCAAAATGAAAATTTGCGGTAATGCAGTCATCCACATATGTTTTACCGCATAACCTAAATGTGTAAAGTATTTTTAGGGAAATATACGCATAAAAATTGAATGGAAGGTGTCTTTACTGGCATGAAGCCAAATGTTAACGGTGCAAATATTTGTGTAAGAAATTGTGATGTACAACACTTAGGATAATAGCGTGATTCATGGTTTAAAATAAATTAATATTCGATTACAATTTTTCTTGAGACATGTCCGGCCATTGTTTCAGTTATTTACTGGAAAAAAACGCAACTATGTTGGATGCAGAAAATTAATTAAAAATACTTAAGCAATTATATTTTACAATTTTTCTTGGAATGTCTATATGATTTATTAATTTACGTATGCACGGTAATAAATTTTTTTGAAGGGTGTGACTAAAGAATAAGTCGTCCTATGAACGTTGAATGCGTGACAAATTGTCAAAACATTTGATGAAATTGACTATTGAACAACATGAACTTTAGATTTGACATTAACTTACATATCTGCACTTTCAATTCATGCATTTACAAATGGTGTAGGCAGTGGCGGACGTAAATATCAACTGTCAAATTCAATTATATTTTCAAAATGTTTAATTGACCATTTTAAATCAATTTCCACTATTACCGTAAAAGAGTTAATTAATGCCTTTATTTACGCAGTAAAAGACAATTGTTAAGAATAATAAAAGATACAAACCATTGTTATAAAAATTATGGAACAGAATGCTGTAATATTTTCATAATGATTTAACTTACATTCTATTATTTAATATTAATCATTTAATTATTACTGCTACCTAAAAAAAACAATATTCTTAATTACAGAATATGTAACTTTCAGCATTTATTAATTAGAAGAATGTACTAAAAGCTCAACCTTGCATGCTATAACCGGAATATCACATGGCGCCAACATATCGAATCCCGTTAACCACTTGAAACCAATGTATATAGGTAAACGACCAGGATATTTTACCTTCCAAGAAAAAAAGTACTGTATTTAATAACGTTTGATCATAAGTACGGATATTGGGAAATATAATATTTTTAAGATCCACCTGGAGTATTTTGAGGACTCATTAAGTAAGCGACATGAAAATAGTTTTATTATAAATTGGGCTCTTCACCTATTAATCAGTTAAGCTGTCGTATATAAATATTCTGAGTAGTAATAATTTTTGCAGGAATATATTATATTTCCAATATTATATGCTCTAGAGTTATATTATAATTATCGACTTACATTGATATTATATAAAACATACCTTCAATATATTTTTACGTGGGTAGTAACACTTACTGGTAACTACCGACTGTTAAAATCAGTAGGCGATGATTTGCAGCTAGTTGTAAGAGGCAAGAATGAGTAAGATAGTTTATTGAACTTTGAGAACCTTATCAGTATAAAGATTAAATATTTTGATACACCTTTAGAAGTATTATTAAAAATATATATAAAGCAGTAAGCGGTTTCATAGATGTCCAATGAAATTCTGAACAAATGATAATAAAAACTATCTGTTTTTTTTTTTCAAAAACAAAATGTGCACCTTTAATTTGAAACGTGGCAGGTAATTGTAGGTGAGACCAGAAGCGCCCATTGTATCGGTGGAAACAACAATTAGTGAAGTATCTTCTTACGTAATATGACACACGATATGATACACTTTTCACAACATAGCGGCATTTTTCATAACAATGTACGTACGACAAAAAGGATATAAGCAATTTTTTAATCATTTCATTTTATTATTCGCTTCGTTCTTTCAACTTTTATTGAATAAGTGCTCTTAGCTATGTTGAGTAATACTTTTTATATTATTTATTTTATTACCAATTTAAATATATATATATTTAACAAGACCTTATACTAATAATAAACTTAATGTTTTTTTAGATTTAAGTAAATATTAGTATTACGGATCCATTGAACGTAATAATAATTTATTATGTAACATCTTTACGTTACTATTACATATATGAAACAGGTTCAGTTTAGCGTTAATGGTGCACTGCGTTTGTATGAAACACTATCACTTTCATACATTGCAAATGTATGTAAGCGCACGTCACATAGCGTAAGCGGATACCTCTCCAGAGTTCATAGAAGTTATGACCTTTAGGTATCACAATATTAATAAGTACAAAATGTATATAGCCTACGGTTTTTATAATATATGATGCAATTTTAGCATTGTCAATTTCAATTAGGCTGTTGCACGGGAAGTCGTCAAACCCGTAAGTTATTGTATGCGAAATGTGGGCCTGAATAACTGCGAAGGTTAACTGCAGTTAGATGTGGACGGGCATACGGCACCTTTGTTAATTAATTACAAGCAGTTTGTTCATTGTTTCAATGCCGTAAGATTATTTTTCAACGTCATTTGAATTTTGATTACAAATCAATTTGCATGAGAATAGACTTCCCTTCTGCTTTAGATATGCTCAAAAACGTTTCAGATTCAATCTGCACATCGTGACGCGTCCGTAAAAATTTATACTGTTTTAAAACACACTAAGTCTATATTTAAACGCTTTCGCATCGTGTTGTTAACAAAAACACGCTTAATAGACACACGCCGCGTCGGTCCAGATGAGAGGCATATGAGATTGTTTATTTTAGATAACTCTTATCATCTATCATTGTATTTTGTTATGTACCTAATTTCATTTCACAAGTTCATTAAGTGTTGGTATAAGTTCTTTGTTTTTGTTTTTAATACAACCCTAATAATGCATTTACATTATTAAAGCATGTAGAGAGATATTTAGACTAAATATGCTATGATGCCTGCATTTAGAGAATCATTTACATTATTGGATAAGGACCGCGGATTGTGCAAACGCGATTAACATTTCCTACAATGTGATACTCAACACATATACGTATGCGGGATAACGCTCCACTTAACGACCAATGAAAATGAGTAATAAAGAAAGCGTGCCTTTGTAGTTTCATACAAATACCTGAAATATAAATAGGGGTTTCAAGTACATATATTTAGTTCCAACGCAACAGTAAAAAGTAAGTTTTAGAAACGTGTTATCGTTAGTTTTTCCTCACTCAATGCGAGTGGCGATGGCGTTCTTCTGGAATGTTAAAAGAGCATTGTTCAGTTATCTAAATAGCAGACTGGCTTTGAGTACCACCAGCATTACTTTTCAAGGCACGCACTTATGAATACATATTAGCAAGTATAATTTGATCTATAATAAAAAATATAATAATATATGTTCACATAAAATAGTTATAATAAGTTTACGTTCTTCCTATAACTTGTTAAAAGGAAAATGTTCGCCATTGATTACGTATTAGTAAAGGCACGTTAATTGTATGAAATACCTACAAACGGAAAGTGCTGAGGGAATTGTTGATACTAATTTGTAAAATACGAGAAATTCTTTAGATTTTTTCTGTATTACAGATAATCACCATTACAATTAGCTTAGACGACCTCTGTTACGCATCAGTTTGTCACACGGTGGTTATGGATTCGATTTCTTTATAATATTTATTTATAAAAATATTGATATTATTAAATAAGAAAACAAGTATTTGTTTCGAGTCTATGTTTGTGTCAACCTTGTCCGTCATAGCACAGGGTGTTCCTAGTTTGGGATCAGGACATTGTATGTATACGTACATACAACGTACATGTCTGCTTATAATGTTATCTTCATTATCTTCACGTGTTTTTGTTGAGTTTTTTTATTATTATCGATTATAGTATGCACGTACGAGAAGGGTTATAAACTCAAAGGTGAAGGGAAGGTAGTGTTTACAGAAGGAAGTAACACATCAGCCTCCTCTAACCGCGGTAGAAGCAGATGCGTGATATATTGCCCGATTCATATTTGAAGCTGAAAATGCTTTATTAATTAATATTAATGAGCTCCACTGGATGATACAAGTAAAGACATAAAAACATGGCACAAGCTTTAGCATCAAAATAATAGTATCGATACGGAGCATTTCAACCGTGACGGGCAACCCTTCATTATTAAACTTTACTGTTTGTTGTTATGCTATAATATGTTACAATTAACGCGATCAGTGAGCCAATCTTTATTAGCGTACAAATAATTGATTGAACATTTACATACATATTATTGCACATTTTGCTTTGACATAGTTTTTATTTGTTATCAATCATGACGTATCTAAAGATAAGCCTTAGTGAATGTTGTGAGTTTGGCTATTTCATTTTTATCATAGCTGATATTTTCTATAGTTTTAACGTTTATTGTTATCCTCAATATTCGAAGCCGTTTATGTTTTGTTTTAAATTGAGTTTAATATAAGAATTGTCTTAAGTTGTTCGCGAACACGTGTTTACTAATTTAAATGACTTTTCGGCTTACTATCACGTTTATTTTGATTTAACAATCATTTAACAACGACACTGCATGCGCTAAATATTCATTTAATTTATAAAGCAGTCCGTAAACCAGATGCGTTGGCATCCTAAAATAAGTACGCAAATAAAAGAATTCGAATAAAATCAATAACAATAATAAACCATATTAACCTACTTAAGCACAACAACGTTATTACTGCATCTTATGTCATTTCATATCTTCAATTAACATTTAACTTAAATTTAACAATGTTCAAGAGATATTTGTTATTATTCCATAAAATATTAATTTTCTTCATATATCTCCAGTCCGATTGGACCAGTCTAAAAGCTTAAGGTTTATTATTCAAGTGCTAGATAACATACTAAACAAACGTTTCATTCCATGCAATGAACAATGTAAATATTAAAAAAATATTTATGATGTATTGAATGTTTTCAAGCGAAACATGTATGTATGTTAATAATAGATCATGCTGTATGACGAGAGCTTGGTTATTATTAAAAAACATGGGATTTTAGCATGTTACCTTTGAATAAAACGCTTCGACGCGTGGTCACCATGCGAAACGGCTACCCAGGACAGTTTACCCTATCTGCGGATCGTTCCTTTTCTTCAATCACGTAGATGCTTTTTGCAATAGTGGAATACTTTACGGTTTAATTTTTACGAAAAATACGTTAATACATAAGTATATTTTAAAACTATAAATTAGAACAAACTCCAAAGAGCAAGGAAAATTACGTAATTTTGTTTTAATAGGTGTTATAGTTTTAAAGAATTATTTGTATTAATTGTTAGATGTAGGTATAATAACATTACTCGTACTATCATTCTCGGCACAGCTTTTCCCTTGTCGGTCCTTCGAGCCGGATATTAACTTCATGACGTTGCATTGTTTATAAGTATTCTCCATTAATGATTTATAACCGTAGTTGTATTTTAATGGATGTCTTATTGGATATTTGCAATATTCTCACTACATAGTAGGTGATGTAAATAATAAGAGAAATAAACATGAATGAATCCATTTGAAAATCAATATTTAAGAAAAAAAATAATATAAAAAATTAAAAACACTATGGATTGATTATAATAATGTATTTAAATAATGATTTGGTAGTTAATTCTTTATTACTTTTAGATTTAGTTTTATTTTTTGTTAAGTTAAAATAATAATTCAATGCCAATCCTTGTAAAAACCAATACTTAGACAGGAAGTACTGGCCATGGATAATAATTAAGAAGCAATAAAAACAATCTTGATTGGTTTAGCATTATAAAGATATAAATTGTATTAGAAACGATAATATTTAATTATTGTTCGTTAACGATCACAAAAATAATTAAAAGGCATAACTGAGCAATTGAAGAAATTTAATTTAATTAAAACTATATTAACGTATTTAGTTTATGTGGTGAAATAGACGAACAATTATTATAACGATTGATTACATGTCATTTTTTAAATCAAAATTAAAAACGGACATGACAAATGATCGCCGTGATAACAGTCATTCATTCGTCGCTGTGATACGGTTTTGTGATAAATATATTTATTAAGTTGTTCCATTTTAAAAAGCTTTATTAGCTGAAACTGTTTGCGAATTTGCCAGTTGACAGAACTTTGTAACGCCTACCATTCAAAGTTTAGAACGTAAAAATAACCAATAAACTCACCCAACTATTGTGTTTATTTTTCTTCCTCTCGAAGTACATCTGGAAGTTGACATGAACAAGTGTTTTAAAATAGCCTAACACTTTGTAAAAGTAATGTCAGTACACTGCGTAAATCACTGTACTCGTAGTTATCGAAATAAGTGAAGAAGATTGTTTATTTTCGTGCGATGACGACGTGAATTTCGACACACCCTACTCGTCGGCCGGCGCGCGGTTTACTGCCGAGTGCCGTCGGGCGATCGAGCCAGACATAATCATGACCGGTCTGTAATAAAGGAACGGTGTTTCGGAAGGGTTAAAACTTTGAAAAAGCTTTTTTTATTTACTAACGCACTTCAAGTATGACGTAACCTTAGAATATTTCAAAGCGTAAACAAAATAACATGGGCACCTTATACACTTTAAAACTTATTACAATACAAGTAAAAATTTAAAATATCAATAACATGAGCAGAATAAGTGATTAGCGAATATTTTAATCTGATAACAGAATAAAAAATTAATTTAATCTGATAAACAGGCTCTAATATAACAAGACGTTTATTTCCGCTACCGTGGTCATTTAGCATCTCGTATCTTCAGTCATGACATGTAATAGAATTGCACAATTTCCTTCTTAAGATCAACAAGTTATCGACCATTCGATACCCTACAAGCTGGTACTACTGTTCCGCATGTCTAGTGTTTAATGTTTGCTTAAGTAAATAGTCTTTTAAGCGGTGGTCTTAAAACGTATTCTTTTTGACATAGATAGTGTAGACTTGTGCTGAAGTATGGATAATGCAATGAAACCAGGACTTAAGTCAAGGTTGATAGCGACAAAAACGTAGAAGACACCGGATATTACATAGACGATTTGTGGTTAACATAATGGTCAATTTTCTCGCGTCTTATTTGTGATGACCTCCAATTTTGAGTACTCTGGACGATGACCACTGTATTTGTTTGTGTTCTTATGGATAATTTTGTAATACTTTAGGTCACT
The DNA here is from genome assembly GCA_028551675.1 of Tineola bisselliella. Classification (NCBI taxonomy): domain Eukaryota; kingdom Metazoa; phylum Arthropoda; class Insecta; order Lepidoptera; family Tineidae; genus Tineola; species Tineola bisselliella. The sequence continues at coordinate 71,487 of JAPWLS010002297.1, forward strand.
TTTACACAAATAACAATGTAAAATGTTTAGATGTAGAAATTTGAAGGTTAAAGATACTTATGAGTCAATCAAAGCTTACAGATAAATGATAAAATTAAATGCCATAAAGATAAAATTTCAATTTAATCATTACTAATATGCCCAAATGATTTAATTTAATATATGAAAATAAAAGAATAAATATTTATGAATCACCACAATCCTTTTTTGTAGTAATCTGGTAAATGACCACACATGTTAAGCTGATGCGGTCTTTGAACAGCGACAACTGATACCACAGACAAATGTCTGCATGCAACTCTACTGTATTTGCGCAGTATGTCTTTTTTTTTAATGTAATTTACAAAATTACATTGTTACATTATGTATTAATACGTAGGTATTATCCCTAATACAATAAATAATAATTTAAGACCATTATATTTTTTATTGAACATCGTGCAGAAATGCTCAATGGGAACCTCACGCATCTTACAAACTTATTGTTCTTTAATTAATAACCATTTTATTAACAGTTAAATTATCATTTCCGTATCTGTTTACATCCTAAATTTATATACAAGGACTTAATATGTTTAGATGATTTGTTGAAATGTCGTGACATAACTAATTTTAGGATGATTTATCGCTTAATCATAAATAAAGTCCTAGAACAAAGGAAAACAAAATTGAGAAGCAAATTAATTTAAAACTCCCTAAAATAATTAATATAGGCCACACGATATCTTTTTGAATAAAGTTGCTCTTTAGTTAAGAAAAAAATTAATTATCAGCCCTAATATCAACTGTTAAGCAGAAGTAAAACTGGACCTTAGTCATCTAATAGAAATAAATCATTATTAACCCTAGTGATAAAAATGCAATTAGCTCGATGTTGGATGTCTTCTCGCATATTTTTGTAAAGCTCATAAAAAATCTCAATCACCACGAAATTAATAGATTACAAAGTTTTGATGAACAGACTGCTTCCCCTTTTCGTATAATATATTTGTAACACTTATATTTGTAAATATAATTATATAAATAATAAAGTGTAGCATAACCGTGTTTAATTATGAGCCATCTGTCCATTAGATGTATGGATGTGTAGAATGCAATAGAAAATAAAAACATAGATAGGTACTAGTGCATACACCACGATGTATGTGTTAACGTGGTTTAATCGTATACTTAGTTTTAGTAAACATCCTAAAATTATTTACAAAAAACACACACATATTACCAATCTACTTGGAATTTTATGAGTCATATTATATTATATTATTGTCTATTTATTTTTTTATAATCCTCACAACATGCGAAGGTATCAAAATAGAGAATAATCGTGAAGCAATTACAGGATTGTGATGATGCTATGATATCATCTTCTTGGAGAACCGGTAGATTACCAGTAAGCCTATGATGACGTAAGACCTTGGCACCATTCGGATATCCACATGCATAAAAAACCTTCGACTGAGCCTATCTTTACGTAAAACTTGAAGAAAAATATGTAAATTTATATACAGGAAATCGTGTTTGGATAATAAATATTATTGTGCTATCTTAATCGATGTGTTGCTTTTTAGTTTTTTCTTTTGCATCCTGTAGGGTCCAATATTATAATATTCACAAATCACAATATTAAAGAACTATATAATTAACTGAAACTAAACCGTATATGTATTATAATGACCAAGTGTTAAAATTAAAAAAGTTTCCACCAGAATATTGTGGGTTTTATAAAATTTCCTAATTAAATCCCAATATAACGGGATTGGATTAAAACGGAAGATTGGATTTTCGTAAAAATCGTATGTTTCTAATTCCGACGGCCTTGAGTCGCGCGTTTGTTTGTGAGATACAAAATTAACTATCGCCATCTACCGACCACTAGTGGAATCGTTAATAACAACATAATGTTGGCCGTGAAAAACAATCACTTCTTCCGCGGCAAACTTTAATATCTCATTAATTATAATTTACACATTCGTTGTATTCTGACAAGTATGAAAAGTCGTGAGGTTACGTAAATTACTGACTGTGAAGATATTTTGATAAATACCTACATACAAAACCTTGTACATACATTGCACCAATGACATTCATTATTATACATAGAAATCCATTAACCGGACAAAATAAGGTAATACCTACTTATTTTTATTTAAACTTGCATCAAGTTAAATATTTGGCAATACATTAATAAATGAAGAAATAAATGGTTTATCGAATCTTTTTCTTTTGTTTATAGTGGGGGGGATCTTAAGAGGACATACGCTGTATAATCGTCATATGATGGCCAGCGCGCAGCGTTTTACTGTGATATACTCCGAGTTTACCATTCCTAAAAATAATCCTCTAATTTTAGTAACTGATTTTTTAGTAAAAGATTTTGGAGGAAAAATGCTCTCCTATCCTGAATCATTTGCATCTAAACCCATTATAATAAATTAATGTTTTGTTAAAGTGTAGACTCATAAATACATAACTACATATACAGTTTTGTTGTTAAAGTAGTGTTGCTGTAGACAGAATTAGACAGAATTAGAATATTGCACCAAACAAGTTCTCGAGTTGTTTTTGTTTTTTGGGTAAAATTAAAATATCTAGTTGAAAGGGAAAAAATATTTGTATTAAATTATTACAATAAAATATAATTTCTTGGCTCGTGTTTTGTTAAACACTTCAATCGTGTAAAAATGTTCGTATTCTTATTTGATGACGCAGTAAATAGTAAATTTAATAATATTGCTAACATATTTATTGATTTTGATTACATCAGCGCAATAGAATTATTTCGTGTTGCTTATTTATATATGTACAAAATATTATTATAAGAAAAATAACAATTTAAACACGTCATTCAAATACCGTTCTTTAAACTACAAAATTATCTCAACAAAGAGCAAATCTAATTTAAAATTCTCATACTTACATTGGCAAAAAATGTCGTTAGCATCCTACACCTAGATCAACAACAGAAAAAAATGGCGCCGTCAATTGAGATTTCGTCTCATTCGTAAAAAATACATGTTCAGTTAGATCGCCGAAGGCAACGGACCAGCAAACGAGGACAAGGTGTAAAAATGTGAAGGAAGGAAAAAATTATTAAGAGTCAAGACAGTCTTAACGTTGCAGGGTTGTTACCGATTTCCAAGATTTTGGTCAGCATTACGTGACCGGTTTATCGAAATTCTGAAGGTTAAATACCTTTTCATCAGACGATTACGTCCAGATACTGTTTACATATGCTGATATAGCTACAATGTAGGAGAACAGACTAATTTGAAACAAAAATTAAAACTAGGAGCATTTTAATTATATATATATTTATTTATATATGTAGTTATACATATCTCTCTACATTATATATTCTTATTTTTATATATTAGACAATAATTAAAACGGTAACCAGGTTGATCACTATTAACTTAACGTAATCGTTATTCGAAGTAATAGTGAATAATGAGCTGACTGCTGCATTAGCTTATTGTATGAACATCCAAAGTATGTACAGTCTGTCAAATGCCAAGCTGCCATAACAAATACAAAATTAAACTGCAATTTCGTATTTGCACGTGACGTAAATTGTTTAATAATTTATTTTAAAACGTATTTTTCTTTTAGTTCGTGACACCAGCGTCAATGTATTTGTGCATTCAAAAAAAGAATATATGATTAAACTAATTGGACGTGAATAATTTAATGTCTATTTTATACGAGAAATAATTGTAAGGAATAGTTGTGCAAGAGAGAATGGATGTTGCAGTGTCAAAGCACAGTGATATTTTGATTTTAATCGTCCGTATTACTCATCCAGGTAACAGTAAATATACGTAACAAACTTTGCTCAATATGTTTGTGTTCTACATAGTATAGTATTGTTGGTAATTGCGCAAATGTTCGGCTGTGGAGTAAGTAATAAATTGGTGGGTGCTCTAATGGAATTTTAATTTAATAGCATACAAATGTAGTAGTGGACTTTAAAAATACTTATTACAATTACTTCACTTATAGGTATCTAGATTGAACGCTCATACATAGCCATTGAGTTAAATATACTAGAGAGAAATACTCCAAAAATAAAGTTATTTTATTCTGATTGATTCAGCAAATTGCGTACTCCTTTTATATTGAATTCCACGGAAAATATACATGCGCACCGCTTCCTAATACTTTTACACATTTGGCATATCTTCTCTAATATATTCATTCTCAATGTCTATAGCCCCTATATGGGTGCAAAAAATGCATTCAATTCAGTTTACGCTATAACCCTTATTATTACATAAACGGTTAATCTAGTTAAATACATTATTATAGATAAGGTACACTCCATGTATACTTTGTACCTACGTCAGACTTGTCAATATTATAGGCGTGAATATCCGAACTGAAGTGAGTTTTTGGTTAGAAATTTGTCGTGTTTATGAAGCGTATCTCGTTGGTGCAAAGCATCTCAGGCGAAACGAGGAGACCTTCGCAGAACTAACGTTTCATGTCTTTTGCGTTCAAATTCAAACGTTTTCACGGATGTCTACTTCCGGCCTGGACTACTATTTTTTTAAAACACAAAGTGTCGTATAATTTTTTAAAGCACGATATTATGGAATTATGATTTTACATGTGCACATTGTTCATAAATTATTTTAAGTGTGCCATCTGTCATTTAGTGGCGGAATGATTTCTGTTACGCGGAGATACCGAGTTCGATTATCGGTTCTATAAGATTAGATATAATTGAAAAAAGTAAGGATTTATTTCTGATTTATGGGCCTAATATACGTTTATATTGTTAATTATTAATATATATTTTGCTTATTCGCTCAAGCTTTCTAGTATTAATCACTCAATTATACCTACAGTATTGTATTATCCAACCTTAAATTGAGTTATCAGCATTTGCGCGCATTTATAATGAAACCGATTATAATAAATGAGTGAAGTTTGCCAAAAATCCTGGTCGTCGACTTTTACCCTTGAGGCACCCCAGGACACTGACCCCTTCCTGTCTTCATACAACCGCATCTCAGTCATTCTCGGTTTAAATTTTTGCAAAAAAAACTAGTGAGTCATGAATAAATACTGACATTAAGTAAGAATTAACAAAACAACAAGAAAATTACGAGTATTAATGTTTCCTTATTTTTTTTTTCATTTTAATTTAGCATAATTACTACAGGATTACTAAGTAAGTCCAAGTACATACTACAGTTATCTTCTTATCTCTAATTTATATTTTATAATTATAAATTGCTTCGTCTGTCAATTTCACCTCTATTAATGATAGGAACAAAATGTTATCGAATTTGAAACTGTTACGATGCTTAAATAAACCGACGTAGACAGCAATCATATTGGTAATATGTATTAAATAATCTATGTGAATTTGGTGTTTATTAAAATTTCATAACATAACATGAAACTAATTTAATCAGTCTCTTATAACTGTGATTAAAAAATATTTCATATATTTATTAATTGAATCAATCGACACTTTGTTCTATCAATGATTTCTTTACCGAATGTCATGTTTCAAAAGTCACATGTCATTGAAAGAACCCCATAGTTTATTATTAAAATAATTCAGTTAAAAAGACATGGCTAGAGCAACTCGAATCGTGTTGGATTTGGCGTTAAGTAAGACCTTTTAATTTTTCTTTTTTACAGTCATAGATAATGTCGATGTAATTTGCAATAACTCTTTTGAAAATCAGCACAAACGATGGATAGATTGACGTTGTAGTTATGTCAGTTCAGGAATATTATCAAAAAAATATAATGTTAGATAAATTGCTTCTTAGACTTCTCAGAAACGTAGCAAAACTTAGTAAATTATCATTGTGCCTATTTTTAATTTAATTCAAAATGTTCGTTTTGCAGTTTCTCTGAGGTTTATATCGCCTAAATTTGGTATAGTATGGGCGGTCGCAAAATCTAAAGCAGCAAGCACACCAGTCAATAAAATAGTTAACAATAGAATTGTATCAAAAATTGAGGACAAATTGGGGAGTATCAATGAATTAATAATTACTAAATTGGAAATCTTACGAGATAAACAATACATGGGCGAATTGGCATATTTAGAAAAAAAAGTGGAGGAGACTAAAAAGAAAATTGCAGCCAAAAAATGTTAATAATTATAATATAAGTAATTTTAATTAATGTGAGTGCATCACTATTGATTTTTAAAATTATTTATTCGATTGTTTTAATTAAAAACATAATATTATTTGTTACAGAAACAGTTAAAGCAATTGAACCTAAACTTGAACAATCTTGGAAGTACGCGAAGGTCGAATTGGCGCCACCATACACTTTGAATTGGCTTCATGGCCCAGGAGGAAAAAAATTAGAAAACATATTTTGCAATTTATTTAAAAACGTCAAACGGAACCTGGAATCTGAAATCGGGAGAATGGATGCCTTAAAAGAGCAAGCTGAAAAAGCGAAAGCCGAAGCTGAAAAACTGGCTGCCGTTGCTGCTGAGAAAGCTAAGCAAGCTGCTAAGGAAGCTGAAAAAGCTGCGGCAGCCGCAGCTGAAAAGGTTAAGAAAGCAGCTAAAGATGCCGAAAGAGCCGCATCTGCTGCTGCTGAGAAAGCTCAAAAGGCTGCTAAGGAGGCCGAAAAGGCAACAACCGCTGCAGCTGAAAAAGTTAAGAAAGTTGCATCAGCCGCCTCTAAAATTGTACAAGAAAAGAAAGACGAAAATAAAGATAAAAAGAAAGAATAATTGCAACCCACAATAATTTGAACTGCTCTTTAAATGTTATGTTCTTAATAAATATAATTGTTAATAACTAATATTTTTTATAACTCAAAGCCTGTTAGAATGAATGAATGACATGGTAGTGTAACCTTTTTGGTTGATTTGTTTTGACCTATTTTATTAACAAATCTAATGTATTGACATTTCTAATTTGACATGACATGACATGTTTAACGGAGTCTAAATAATAAAACGATGGTCACTAAAGGTCTAAATATTCTTAATATTGCTCGAAATTTCATGCGTGAGTTACATTTGCTTAATTATCCAAAGAATTGCCCAAAAGAAACATTCATCTCTAATTAAAGAAATTAATTTTAGGTACGAACTCAGTTTTCACTCGTGGTGCGTTCATTTATAGAGATGATATTCTTACGCAAAAGGATAAGATAGCCGAAATGCTCCAAAGTAAGTTTAGTCAAATTTTATATTAATTAATTAATTAATAGTATATAAAGCCGGTTAACTTCGATGATTTATTTCAGGAAAGTTAAAAGAAATTTCAAATACTGAATTTGGAAGAAAAATGCGTGTTGCACGAGCATATTATACTTTAGAAATGTCGCCACCTAGTTTCAAAGAAGCAGAGGTAAAATAATTTTAATTAAATATTTACAAAATATGTTATTTTTATAGTATTAATTATTTTAACGTTATAGAGATTGAAAGCTGACATTGCTTTAGCAAAGGAATTTTGCAAATCGGGCTGTTTTAAATTCATGACGGTGAAGCAAGCTTGGCTGATGTTCCTAGTCGGAGTGGAAATAATTATGTGGTTCTATTTAGGAGAGACAGTAGGCAAGATGCATATCGTCGGATACAAAGTGTAAAAAAAATATACTCGAATAAAAACGAAGAAATTTAAACTATTATGTAGTTATTATTTTATTTTTTTAATCATTTAGCATCTTCAATTAACTTTTCTTTACCTTAACTGTTGGCTAATGTGGGTGTAACGTTTGTATATTTGTATTTGACCCATACCGATATTAGGTATATCAGGAGCCTATTGCTACTTTTTTCTTGTGCCAAAGCTGAAGACCTGCAAAGCAAACGATAATAACGGACGTGACGGAAAAAATAATTAATCTTCCGTATCGTAGCATTCGTAACCTTACTTGCTATCGAGCAGTCATGTTTTAGTACGCATTACGACCGGTTTTCTCGTCAACACGTTTTTATATTTTAAAATTTTGATAATAAATTGTAGTGAAAAATTTTTGAACGGAATTTGCGTGGAGAACTTGACATTGACATTTTAAACGTCATTCGGAAGATGGCGTTGGGGGTGCAATGCGGTGTTTTCGCGGAAAGAGTGCGAGAAAGATTATGATTTCAACATGAAGAAGAAAGTTTTAATATGATAATAGGCGTAAATTAATATTGATCAAATTAAAAATTGTGGTTTTGAGTTACAAGTTTTATACAAAATTATTATTATTTGTGTCTGAAATAATTTTACCGTAATGTTGCGGCGGATCAACTTTATTTCAATATGTTTGATTTTTGGCGTGAGTGTGCTGTTAATTATTGCTGGAAATCGATATACAGATAACACAAACTACCAGCCAATACAAGAGAGCCACAGGAATGTCAGGGACTTCCTAAAAATCGAAGAGCCAGAAGAGGTTTTCATAAATGAAGATGTTACAACGAATGTACAGAACATTTTGGAAAAGACTCGATCAAAAATTAAATCTGAGCTTGCAAATTATAATTTTTCTCGCACGAAAGGTGAAGACTCATTAGACAAACTTTTGTTGGAGTCGGGGGGCCAGCCACTGAGGAATTTGATTGTATCAACTTGGAGATCAGGGACCACGTTTCTTGGTGAATTGATAAATGCTATACCAGGTACATATTATCATTATGAACCTTTGCTCAGATATGGTATAATACAAATCAGAGGGCCTCCCCATGACCTTTCCGCAGTAGATTCAATAAAAAAGATGATGGCATGTAACTATGAAGGGATGGACGAGTATTTTACATATGGAAAGAGTCACTTGCACCAATTTAGTCATAATACAAAGCTGTGGGAATTTTGTAAGATAGACAGGAAGTTTTGTTTTGATGCTGATTTTACTTCTAAATTTTGTAAGCTGTTCCCATTTCAAACTATGAAAATAGTACGACTAAGACTGCGACTTGTTGAGGATTTTTTGAAGAATGATGAGTGAGTTCTTGTTTATTATTATTATAACATTTACAGACTTGAGATAAAATTGTAAACATGGAAAAATACTATTTAACTTTCTGACATATAATTTAATATGTAATACTGTTATTTATTCTATGTATGTATTATATTAAATATATTAGCAAACATAATATTTGAAATGTGGTATAGTTACTTTCAAATGTGAAAGTTTATACTACTACTACTACTGTACTAGATATAGTGTTAGGCATAACAATATGTGGAACAATGATAGTGGAATTTTAAAAATTATATATAAGGGATTCAATATTTAAATATATTGACTTGGTTGCTGCCACATTTGCTAAGGTTTGAGGAGCACCCTCAATATATATCTATGTCATTGTTCTTATAATGATGTAGCTTGGTATATGCCAAGTTGCTATAATAATATGTTCAATCTACATGTTTAATGCTGTCTATAAGATATTAAGGACATATTCATGCCATGAGTACTGGTAGGGGTTGGTTATATCATTGTGATGAAACTGATCACTTATATGCTCTAGAATAGAGATGGTGAGTCAATAATACATTAAAGTTATTTGGCATTAATTGGAAAATATTAAAATCAAAATAATATATTTTCATTTATTATTCAGTTAGTTTTTTTGACATGTTTTGAGATGTGTAACAACCCTAATAACACTCATAATATCATAATTCCTCTGAGAATTTCACATTGACTGAGCAAATGTGTTTTTCAAATTGTTTATTAGACTGGAGAGTGTGAAATTTTATGATAATTAATATTCACAACTCATTGAATTCAATTAAAAACGTAATTGTTTTTCTTGTTAATTGTTATTACTTGTTTATATTTCATTATTGTTTGTTTGTCTGCTTATTAGGTGTTTCCTTTATCCTTCATACCTAATAGTGTTTTGCAAGATGGTTTATCTTATCACATTGATAAACATATTTTTTATTAACATAAGATTGCTTTTATTTAATTAAGTAATCGAAACCATTAATATAAATGGTGTTTAAAACAATAATAAACAACTAATTTTAGTTAATAGTAATATTTATTACATAATAATATTTAAGCTACTCTTTATTGTATTTATATTAAGTAATTTATTGTATAATATATATTTCAGTCAACGAGTCAAAGTGGTGTTTCTAGTCCGTGATCCTCGGGGTGTGATGCAGTCTAGACAACATCGTGACTTCTGTCAACCTTCACCAGACTGCTGGCAACCAGAGCTTTTATGTGCTGATATGGTCACTGATTATGCAACGGCTAGCTATTTCGTCAAAAAATATCCTAAAAAATTTATGTATGTATTTCTTTTTACTATTATTTGTTATGTATTACTTGAGAAAAACTAAAAAAGAAACAAAAAGAAAAGGTACAAATTTGATTCACTATTTCATAAACTTTCAGAAACAATAATAATGAATGTCTAGGAGCAAGTTTGCTTTGAGATTATTTACAATAAATCTAATAATTTATTAAATTGCAATTATTTTGTTAAATTTTGTGATAAATTTTCTACTGCTGTCCAGATATATATAAATTATGGACTTTGAGCCTACCATTCATTAAAACTTATCATGATTGATAGCAATTATGAAAACGCTGATGACATGAAATCCAATGGATAGCTCTCAGCTCTCTTTGCCTACACAATATACTAATAATAACAATATACTGACTTATCTGGCAGGGTGCTAAGATACGAAGACCTCGCCTTGAATCCAAATGTAACTGCAAAAGATTTGCTCAAATTCCTCGGCTTGAGTGTGACGCCATCTGTTGATGAATTCCTGCAGTCTCATACGAACGTGAAGATGGGTGGCGTCAGTTCAACATTCCGAGTTTCCAAAGATGTGCCTTTTAGATGGAAGAATATGCTAGATTTTGATGATGTTGAGAAGATACAGGTGTGTAATATTTTTGATGAAACATCTATTTTAAACCGGATCGTTGGCGTAAATTACTAAAGTATATATACAGTCTATATATAGTTTACTGTACGCTTGCTGTGGCGACGAGTTTATTTTAAGTTATTTCTGAAATCTATATCATTTAAGAAGTTTTCGAATTTTTAATTTTTGTGTTTAATATAAATAAATGTTTCTTAAATAAATAGTGATCATTTTCTGTAAAAAAAATCATGGTATTTAATTTTTTCATTAAGCGATAATTAGTTCCTGTTGTAATCTTGTCTTTTACGCATATGGCTTGAATAAACTCGATGTTTCACATCTGCCAGGCGTTGCTCACATTTTTCCTAAACCTATACAAAGAATGCATTGTGAAGCCGAAAAAACTTGACCAGATAGATATTTGATTACTACTTTATTAAATAGATTAAAATATATACTCATCATAAAGAGAATGATTGTTTGCAGTTTTATTATTACTAAAAAAATGTTTATTTTTAGTAATAATCCAACAATAATAACTAAATGATGAGATCATCATATTTTTATAATCTTTCGTAATTTCAGTATGCGTGCACAGAGGCTATGCATCACTGGGGCTATAAGATGGCTTACAATGCATCTCATATGCAGGGCAAGGAATTTGAGCCCCTCGAAGAGTATTCCTTGGATTAGTACTATTAAGGCTGATGAAATACAATAATTGTATGCAAGCTCTCTAGGTATGTCTCGTGTGTCTGGTTTCCGTTTTGGCGACTCCATTAGTTATCACTAGATGGCGTTGCTCGTAATATTAAAAGGCAGTTCTTTTACAACGAATTATGTATATAGTTGTGGATGTCTACTTTTGTGAGCAGTAATGTATAATACCTATAGTTGAATTTACCAGAGCCATGTCAAATGAGATTTGTGAATACGTCGGACGTATCTGACTTATTTTGCTCATAGACTGATAGGATAGATATATATGTATGTATTAAAATTGTGAACCCAATAAATTAACTAATTAATTGCGTCATTGCACGTTGTTCCTGATGTCATTTCTAGTAGATTTAACTCAATGGTTTTATTACATATTAGTGTATTTTCTTTTTACAGATTCAGTTTTGTCTTCATAAATAATTTGTTATTGCTCACCACATAAAACGAAGGTAAATTTACAATTTTTGATATAACAACAGGATGAAAGGAATAAGGAAACGTTTTGTTTTTACAAATTACTGTATTACTTATCATAAGTCTATTTTTTAAGTTGGCGGTATTATTTTTTTACTTTTCCCTAATATTTAAAGACTGACATTCTTTTTCCATTTAAACCTTTATCTTCCTGATCTCGTTTAAATATTGTGTTTTAAATTATTTAATTTTTATATATTTTTTAAAAGCTTATAGGGGCTGTTGAAGTTGTTATTTATTGTGCAACTTTTTAACAACTTCTATATACAAAGATTGTTTTTTATTTTAATTATGTTAATGCGTTAAAAATTATCTGTATAAATATAAACGTGAAATTTTTTTCCAATATTTTCGAAACTATGCTATTTTATACTTTATGTATACGAGATCTCGAGAACATAATCGAGTTCTAGGCATTTTAGATCGATTGGGCGTGAATGCTCAGTATTCCATTGAATCTGTAGGAGACAGATCATCCGCAAACATGTCGTTTAAAATAATTTATAATTAAACTAAATACTCGACCTTTTACTAAAGAAATTAATATCAGCAGGGCGCAGTAATAAATCAAGTGACAGCTATAGTGAGGTACCGTTATTTGTGCTGTATTTGTATCGATAATTCTTTGTTTTTAGATGGATACACTAACATTTCAATGACTGTGTATAATTTATAATGATGTACACCTTTAACAAGAATTTATTCCAATTGAGATTTTCTGTGTTGTGTTTTCTTTAGTATATTTAGCTCAATGATAAAAATATTTTTCTCTTTATTAGACCAGTGTAATTGTCCACACAATAAGAACTGTCAAATCTTATGATAAGATTCTGTAAAGTGGCAGCAGTGAGACAAAGGGCAGGATGTTGTCGTGGGAACATTAGCTTACGATAGGCACAATCTGCGTACAAATGAAATGGGAAGACTGGACATACTGCCGATCGATCTAAACTCGCCTTGAATAAATTATGAGTAATTTGTGAGATGAGGTTGTGTGATGGCACTTGGAGTGATTTATATCAAAATGTAAAAGATGGACCATTTTTTTCAACAAAGAGATAACGGATATTATAGATTAAGGATAGGGAATTAAATTGCTTTTAAAATTATTACATGCGAATAGATTTCTTTTTATAGTTGCCTGGGAGCTAGATTGACTGTGGTTCATGACACAGAGAAGTATGGGCAGGCAACCTTTCTTGGTATACCGGCTTGAGGAGAAAATCGTACACAGTCTATATTGATACTCTCTCGTGCACACTCGTGCTTCCGAAGGGTGTCGAGAGGAATATAATTTTACGCTTCTAAATTTGAATTAATGAGATAGTGTTAATATTATCGAAAATAATACGGTCAAGTGCGAATGGCACTGATAAATTATACTAAAATACGAATCAAGAAATCTTTATTTTTCTCCTAAATTATAAATTATGATTTTACGACGTATCGCACGTCATTATTGACAATAAAGTACGCAATTGTTCCTTTAAATATAATTGTCAATTTATACGAAACTTTATGAGCAGTTAAACGTCAATACAGCCTCATAGCTTGCCGATTGTATAATTAGTTTCAATAATCAAGGATATTTGGATTGATGATTGCACTGTATGCACTTTAAGAATGTCTTAACACATATCGTAACTGTGTGTGTGTGTGTAGGTAATAATCAAAGGGTGGAACATTGGGAAAATATCCGTTGTCTCTTAGGGTTGGCGGTTGTTTATGGAATGTCGATCACAAATAGACGTCAATATCGACATTTTATTTAAAAATCGCAAACCCTGTGTTTATGTTAAGCATGTTAAGCGTTTTTGCTTACTTCTGTAAGGTTAGCACGTCACGGAATTGAAGAGTTGAATGCTTCCAATAATAGTAGTAATGTAGTACACGTGTAGTTGTTAGATTGAAAATCTAGACCAACTTTTAGTGCTTGTTAGATTTATGATGAAAGGAGAATGGACACAAACATGCGAGTCTGATACCCCTTCCAATAACAATAAATACATATAGAATATAGTTTTATGCAATGTAAATGAAGATGGATCACACGTATCCGTAGCATCTACACTGGGGTGCAACAAAATTGGACTGCTTTCGCTTCTACATTATATAAAAAACTACTTATATCCTAAAATTAATTTAGGGCAAACCCTGTGATTGGAATTTATTTAATGACTCTTGACTTCGGTTTCAAGTGAATTTGGAATGGGTATCAGATTGTCGATTCTTCTTTATAAAAAACAATCGAGTGAGATCAAAATTGACTTAGTATTTAATATTTAGGATCTATATTCGTATTTTATACAATTATGTAATTGTAATTTTTATTTACGTTTTGGTGTATTTCTTTTAAAAGGATAGTTTTATGTCCATTGTTAATGTCTAATTTTTTTTTCATAAACTAGTTACACATAATTCGGTATTAAACTGTGCTTCCATGTTTTGGCCTTAAATACCTTTTTAATTGATATTAAATTCAATAGGTGATATTTCTTTTGATGTTCGCAGTTGTGGAAGTGATGTGTAACTAAGTTTAGTTGCGTGTCAAAATACTGCGCAATACATTATCAAGTAATCGTTCGTTGCGTGGGAACTCCCTTGTTTGATGTTAGGTTAGAGAAATTATCATTCAACTAATATTTAATATCCGTCCGCCAAGTAAATGTTTATTTTTCTTATAAACAAACTAATTAATATACATTAATAATGATAATAGCGAAATCAATTGACCATCGCATCGCAATGGGCGGTGCTTCCTGTATACCTATATTTTTTTATGTTAAATATCGTGATTCTTTGAAAAACGTTTTAGCGCCAAAAATACAAGATCGGTTTATTATATACAAAAACTCAATGGCATCGGTCAATATTACTGAAGCGTTTTTCATAGAGGTTTATAGAATTGGGTCCACTGAAGGTTCTAAGTATTATAATAACTCAGTCGACAATAAACATGTGAAGATTTTGTCTTCCTTTAAATTTGGTGCGAATTAATACTTTTTCTTCTTGTTTATTTAATTTATGAATTCTTTTTTTAAAATACTCTATAGATCTAAGTTCTGCGCTCAATTAATAAAATAATGGTAATGTAGATATTTAAAGATAACTGACGCCACAATGTAAACTTCAGGACAACAAATCGAGTGACTTTGATTGATTTTCAAGTTTCAATGAGTTATTAATAATATTGATGTATTCAATTTTAATCAAATTTGTATTGTAATAGCCTTTATAATTATAATAAAATACTAGCTTTTACCCGCGGCTAAGCTCGCATTTAAGTCATTAAATAAGTATCAGAGATAAAAATATATAAAAATGATACACAGAAATAAAAATAAATATATAAAAATTCCAAACAGCTGAAACTATAGTCAATTGGAAACTATAGTAAAAAATAAATTATTGTTTAAAATAAAAAGTATGTTACTTCTAGTACTTCCAAAAATATGTGTACAAAGTTTCATGATGATTGGTTTAGTAGTTGTTGCGTGAAAACGTAACAATCAAACTCACATTCACATTTATAATGTAGTAGGGATAATTATTGCTGGAATGTTTGTGAGAAAAATTTAAGTGACTCGATTTATTCGTCCTGTCGTTTAAAAATGAAATTAAATAATTTTATAGTGAGAATTAAGTGCACTTGAAAATAAAGATAGATTTTTATTAGGTTTAGTAAATAATTAGTCATTTTTGCAACGATTTTAGTAACTAGTATAATGGTTTCTAATTGAGCGTATCAACGAATAAATTGGATTATTATTTTTTATTTATTCATAGATTTATTAGGAATTTGATTTTTATGAAACAATATTTAAGGCCTGTTAGTCATAGAGGAAGAAGGAAAAATAGTCTATTTACAAAGAATTACTTATAATTAAAACATTTAATCATAAATATGGAACACCAATGTTGCTTTAGTATGTAATTAGTTAAAATCATCACGTTTGTATTCTGGTATTCTAAAATTCATTTGTTTAATTTCATAATAATTTGATAAATACCAGTGGCGAAGTGTAGCAAAGTTATTATAAAATAGAAATTCTAGAATTAATCAAATAAACTTTTATTGTTAAAGTAATCACATAAAAACATTATAAATTATAACTCATTTTACTATAATATTTTTAATATCGACATTTCGCCGCGTGTAAAAAGAGATCCCAGATTATTGACTTTTACCAATTTTCCCATAATTATGTTGGATTTTCAGTACATATGATGCAATAGTATTAAAAAATAAGCAAAAATTACTACTCTATTCAAATAGGTATTATTAGGTTATGACCTTTTGGAACTGTGTTGCACGACAATAATTGCGGGTCTAATAAAAGGTACTATCCTGGTATATCTTAAATAGTTAAACTTATGAAATATTCTCTATTCATAGTAATATTAGTTTAATAGTGTGAGAATAACACTACAAACTAAAGTGTACGCACAATATTGTTATTCGGCAGTATTGCAAGTCGAACAAATTATTTATTGCAATGTTGCCGATTGAAAAAATAGTATTTAAGAATTAAACACAAATAAAACATGCTTCCTAATAGATTTGACAATATTTAGTTAATGCCTTATTTACTAGTAGTTATATTGTTACGATAAAATAATAGATTAATTACAATTAATGTTTACAGATTGTTAGTTAATTATGTGAACTCTTTAAGTATTTGTGTTCTAAGAACCATAACTTCTTCCAAAAACTCTTCCTTAAAAATTTTCGAATGAATGAATGGCTTCAGTTGTTAGTGTGGCCATAGTTATGAAAACAAAGGGCTGCTGTTCACAACAGTTCATATTTAAGTGTAATTATTTTTCTTATAGCGTACTATTTAAGAGTAATTATAATTTTTAATTATCTAATTGTATTTAGCTTCAATTTCTTTGATATGATTTGTTTCTTTTTAATAGAACTGGATTTTTAAAGATATTCTTGTCAATGTTCCATAATACACGATAAATTTTCGTTTTCATAATGATATATTTTTTAATGTAAATTGTAATAAACCAATTTAAAATAGCTTTTGAAACATATTAATCAAAATAAACGCGCCAGTGAGCTCCAAAAAGTATTTTAAATTGGTTAAATCATATTCGCGAATAACTTAAAAAAATCACTACATATTTTATTATTATTTATTTAAATTAACAAAGATAATTATAATAAATATGGTAATATATCAATATATGATTGCTTTTGGGGTTTGACTCAAATCTTTACTGCTATGTACTGAGATCCATATATTTTATAAACTCTGTATTCGTTGGGAAACGGTAGTAAAACAGTCGAGTTTACGTCCACGGTGGCACTCGCTAAGAACAGTAAAGTTTGAAAGCCGAGATTGTATTCAATAAAACACTGCTGCGACACATAAAGTGGATATAAAGATTTGAACCCCAGAAAGAGCCTTGCGATAACATATACATACGCATACTTCACCAAACATGTGAACGTTCACTAACAATTCCAAAAATAGATACTGTGTTATACTTGTGGAATGACTTTTTCTTTTTCTTTGAATTTTACAACTAAATTGAAGTTAAATAATTAAATATGTATATACAAATATATAATATGTCTTGTCCAGTGCTACAAGAGGCTATTGCGATTGAAAAGTGTAGGTAATGTCGACGAAGGCAATATATTTAAAAAATACGATTATTAATTTAGTAACCGTGTAGCACTGAATTTATAATATTTATATAATTTGGAAGCTATATTTGTGTAACATACTGCCGCGCTAACCACTGCGCCAAAGAGGTCATTTGTAAAATTATAAATTAAAACTTTATAAATGAGGTGCATAGGAAAATTATCAGAATGGCTTTAAAAGCATTATTTAGTCAATTTGTCAAACGCTCATCAATTACCGCTCATCGATTAATTAATTAAATTGAGATAAGATCAATTATTTGTATTCAATTCAAAATGGTTTTGAACTGCAATTGTCAATAATATTTGTAGAATTTAAGGGTAGCCTTATTAGTGTAAGAAATTCATAATATTTACGCAAAGCGGAGGGTGTCATTACCTCCTTAGGCCTTAGGTGATTAAGAGCACGCCCTGCGTTTATTGTTGCAAATATTGTAATAAACCTTTTTTATCTCGAGTTAAATAAAGTTACAATAAAATTTTGTTGTTTTAATTTTTGACATTTTTCCCAAAGACCTTTAAGGGTAGACAGGAAGTAAATTGAATTCGTAGAGATAAATATGCTGGAGAAGAATCCAGGAGTTTTTTTTCTTTGGAACGAGTTTTGGGTAATATTTTTTACTTCTATTTTTACGTACTTGTTAGTTTGATTTGATAGGTTTCTAGCATGTTTAATTTAACGTGAGAATGGTAATTTTTATCATCATATTTTAATAATTTTAACACAACAAACATGAATTAATATTATAACAATGCATACAACTAAAATCATAATTGACAGATGAAGCATGTTTATTGTTACATCAGGAGTCATAGACGAAGCAGAATTTGATGACATTTTTTCTTATTCAGAAAATCTGCAGGAAAAGACAATAAAAATGGTGATAATTTACGAATAAAATTAATGCAAACTTATAACAATAAATTACCTTTATTTTGAATTATTCAGTCTTCCAAAAACGTTCCAAATTTACATAAAAATGAAAGATTTATTACTTCACACGTAATGGAAAGCTCGCTAATTAACTTTCATACACATCGAATATGATACTATCATTGTTAGCACAATGTTACCTATGCTCACCAAATTCTGATTTATAAATATTAAATACCCTTACGTACGTAGATAGCTTATCTCTAATTGTCAGTTTATTAAACTCAATATGAAATCGAATAAATTGGTTTTTATTTTTGCTTTGTAAATAGCCGAAATATTGGGATTTTATCATATTAAAATCATAATTTTACCTTTAATTGTAGTTGATAACCTGCTTCATCGAACGGCTATCGTAATTCAACGTTGTGTCCGCGAAGTAACCTTGGCCTATAACTTCTGCAAGTATCATACTATGTTGCTTTATAATTGAGATAAGGATATGATAATGAATTCGCCAAGTTGTGGATATTTATGGCTTCCTCACAATAAAAGACAAGTTCACGCTTAGTAGCAAAATACCTACGTATTTAATTTGAAATAGTGATGGTGTTAACACTAAAAATAAACACAAAATTTAATTTAACTTGTGTTTAAAAACAAAAGTCTGCTTAAATTGGCTTAGAACATCAACTTTGTGTTATCGGTAAATAAACACGGTTTGATATACCAGTCTATGTTATCTGATCCGGTCAACTTTAACGAGTTGATATTACATCTAAGAACATTTTATAAATAGTGTCGATCGGTTGCGGTTGTCACACGACGTTTATTACGCCGCGCACCAAACTGTATGCGCGCTCTTTTGCGCATTATTCGCCGTTCTTTTGTTTACTAACAAGCTAAAAGTTTTGAGCCGGATTATTAGAAAATTGAAGTTTCAAGGTAACATTTGTTTTTGTTTTGAGTGGAAAACTTTTTTTGTTATATTTTTAACAGCTGCATTTTTTGCGTTGTTTACTTCACCTTTCGTAAGATACTAGGTAGCTATTAGAGTATAAATACGGGTTAACTCGCCTTAGAATGTTCTTCGCAATTGAAAATAGAGCTTTTTTATTTCCTATTGCTACTAATATAATATATAATAAAAATGGGAAAAATACAAAATAAATATATGTCCAATGATTTAATCTTTATACCTATTTTAGTTTGAGTGATAACAAATAATTTCTATTAAATTATTGTTTTTTTTTTAAATTATGACGTCCTTTGTTGCGCAGTTGTTAGCTTTTCATTCATTTTCAGTAGAAACAAATATTTGTTCGTATTTTTATTTGTTGATAAATATGTTTTTTGTTATAAAAGTAAGAACTTGTTCCGAATTACGAATACTATAAAGTTTGTGTTGTCCCTGTTTTATACTCATATTGTAGTACAGGGTTCTATTCTAGTTCTGGATAAGGGCATTCTATGTACGTTTGATATTTATAAATACGAAATAGAGAATTGAAAATTATCTCAAAGTTATGTCATTGTTTTGAAAAGATGAAATTCAGATTTCCTGTTATATTTAGTAAATTCGGAATTTTCATAGGAATAATAAAACAATTTGCATATTTCCTTACTGAATTGAATTCTTATGAAGATATTTTGAACATTTCGGCCCAATTTTCCTTTTCCATCAGAATTATTAAACATGTAAAATAAGTGAATAATTTATTTTTATTCCGAAGAGACGAAATTACTTTTAAATTCGTAAACAAAAATCGTTTTTATCTTATCGCACGACGGATTGTTTATTGTAAGTAGGTATAGAAACCGTAATCATAACAATAGTTTGTGTTTATTAATATATTTAGACAAAAAGGAACCTCTAGCTAGGGTAAGGTATACAAGATATATATTTTTATGTATTTTATTATTATGTTTACTTTTGGGCAACTCTCCGTTGTTCCCAAGGTTAACTGACAAAGAATGCGTAAAGGTAATAGGTTCGCATTTAAAAAAACTTCAATAAAAAATCATGTCAAACAATCGATCTAAGTTAAATAACCAATAACGATTATTCGTTCAAAAATTGAACATAAAGTTATAATGTGGAAATATTATTATTTTTCCACATATTTAATATTTAGTTGAGTTATAAATCAACTGTTTTTTGTTTAAAACTATAAAAAATGAGGAAACTAGATTAGACACTCAACTGATGTACATGAATAAGAAATATTATGTAGTAGAAATGAATCGTTGGCGTTCCATAATCCCTGCCTACCCCGAAAGACAGCAGTAAAGGTCATGTGTGCACGCAATTTCGTAACATAATACAGATGCCATATAACTTAAAAAATACTAAAAATAGGATATTGTGTTACATGAAGTAATAAGGGCATTGCTCCTAATGTACTTCAGTCATGTGCTATATATATACTATTTATGTAATACAATAAAATATCTGATTATTCCATTTCAGTCTTCTTGTTAAAATACTCAAATGCAAGTTTATCTAACCTAATTTCTATTTTCGTGTTGATAGGAGCACACAAAACGCGTGATATAGGATGTATTTTTATTTAAAATAACATAATTTAATTGATTTATTTACATCGGTCGTAAGGAAACGTATGCGGGTAACAATTTACATTGGTGTATAGGGAATGAGTGCGAATTATACGAACATGTTTGCTAGGTTGCTAACGTGTGTTCTAAGCATACGTTGCGAATTCCCGCATGCGGGATAACGGCTGGGTTAACGATCGATGAATATTACCATTAATACTTCTAGAAAGTGTCGTAATAGCCATTACCATCTAAACTAAGACAATTCTTAAATTTTATATAAAATTATCCATTTTAATATCATTTAATTGATTGATATTATTATTATTTGCGGTGAATAGTCGATTATGAGAGAGATAATGAAAATTATTTGAAACTATTCGTATTTTCGCGTAGGTCGTATGAAGAAGGTGATAAATTTACGCACATTCAGCTTTATTAAATAAAGGTTCTAAATATATCACTTACCCTAAAATACTTTAACTTTGAGAGGTGTCCAAAGAGCTATTACGCCTAACATAATGACAGAAAAGCCAATTTTATTGAATTCTAGCAGTTGCCCGCGACTACGTCTGCGTAATAATGAAGATATAAAGTACTATGAGGTTTAATGATGTTTCATATTTCAGTCAATAGAAAATGCCTTCCACACCCCTGTCGCAACATCTACTAACTACCTCTTCGTCAAATTTCTAGTTTGTAGCAAAAAAATTATACAAACCTGCGAGAGCCCTTACAACTCCTTAATCTGGCCCTGTTGCAAAATCCGTTCTTTGCAGACGTCGACTAACTATAAACTACCTCTCTGTCAAATTTCATCTTTGTATGTCAAGCGGATTTCGAGAGAACTTTCGCTTTTATTTTTTATTGAATTAGATATGAATTACAATGTGAATTTAAAATAAAATGAAATATATCTTAAAAAACAATTAAAAAACTGTCAGCACATTTTACCGCCAAAATTAGGCATAGACATCGAATTATGTGAACTTAAAATGTAATATTTCTTAAAAAAAACAATTGAAAATATTCTATAACCTATGTTCATCAAGGATTTTTTACGATTTTAATGGTAGAAGAATTTTTCAAATTGGTCCAGTAGTTTCGGAGCCTATTCAATACATACAAACAAACAATCAAATGTTTCCTCTTTATATAATAGTATAGATAGTATAGATATAGATAAAAAACAATTGAAAAACTAACGGCACGTATGAACGCCAAAATTAGGCATAGACATCGAATTGTGTAAACCTAAAATAAAATTAAATATATCTTAAAAAACAATTGAAAAACTGACGGCACGTATGAACGCCAAAATTAGGCATAGACATCGAATTGTGTGAACTTAAAATAAAATGAAATATATCTTAAAAAACAATTGAAAATATTATATAGCCAAATTACCTGCCTATTGAAAAGAACACAATCACTCGTCGACCTCGCGTAATGCGTGCAACCTACATTGATAAATTCATTTTTAAAATGTTAATATGATTACGTGACAATAAACATTTACGACCAGATACCTAAATGTTACTCAAGTTCTA
>JAPWLS010000806.1:0-25678 GCA_028551675.1 Tineola bisselliella
TATTTCAATTTAGGTTCTGAACTATTCCAACAGTCTACATAAAGAACTGGCAATTTAATTATAACATATACTTTATAAGGAGTTATGAATCATATGTATTAAGAATAATTAATTTCTCAACTGGCGACATCAAAAGGCGCCGGTTAATGAGTTGGTACATCGTTATGTACAATCTTTGTATTTAAGCTTTTATTTATTACAAAAATATTTGTGTACTTAAACAGTCTATAAACCTGATAGTTTTAATTACTTGTGAGGAGGTACAATAATGTGGTCATAAATCTACAGAAGTTTTCAATAATTTTGATAATTAGGTCTATTAACATTTTATAATAAATAAAGGGCCGCAAGATAAACGTGTAAGTATGAACAATTACCTGACAAAATGGTTTTAAATAATTCATTGAAATTGTTTAAATTAAGCAATTTATTTCGAGCTATTGTAAAATATTACACCTAAAAGCCGATCTTTTCGAAGTATCTCATGCATGACGGTATGGCACAATAACAACAAAAGTTAAATAAGCGTTCGACGCCCATTATGGCACTCGAGAAGGGTAACGGGCGTCTGTCTAAACAACGTAACCACATGAATATTTTTTAAGATTATTTTTATTACATAAATGATATGTCTTAGAGTTAGAGTTTATCCTATTAACTTCCTGACCCAAAAAATAAGCTCTTTTATCTCCAATTTATAGCCCAATACTGAATGATGTAAAGCACAAAGCCCCAGGAAGTTGTAGCAATTTTCTAGTACGCAGATATAGTAGCACACGTGTTGCAAAGAGATAAGCAAGGTTACGTAACCGGCCCGCAAGCCGGCTCGTGCCCGGGAATCTTGGAATGTAGATTTATTTGCTCTTATTAACATCGTAGCTTATGTTTATTATGAAAATTTACGAAAGTAGGTCTTTATTCTTATCTTTTTTTCCAAATTTGCCTTTATTGAGTTACTCCGATTGTAATCTCTTAAAAATTGTTACGCTTTTTTTGAATAGCCTAATTTATTAAAGACTTACGCACATGTTTCTACGGCTTAGTTTTCAAATGGAATTTGATTTCTCAGGTAGTCGACCCATTTAGAGATTTAACAGAAGAAGGAAGTCATTTACATTTTACATGGTCACGTTTATAAAAATTTTTAAATATCAGATGAATGAGATTACACTGCAGAAATTAATAGTATGAACACATATGTAACTATTTGTTAGTTATTTCAATTTTGACAATAAATATCGTGAATGCTGGTCATCAGTCTTCTGTAGCAAATTAAACAAACTGTCTCCATAAATACGTATAAGACGGTGCCTTTTAAGGACACCATTAAATACATGTTTAGAATTAAATGAATATATTTTATACTATTGTTATGAATATATTAAAATAGTCTCTACTTCAAAATTTTATTGCGCACTTATCTAAGTAATACAAACGACTATGCGGCTTATTATCGCCTTTATTTTTAATTATTTTAGTGTGATATTGTAGTTGACGTTCCGATGGAGTTTTCAGACCATCGCCGTCGGAATAATAGTTAAAATAAACGTAATAAGATCGTCTAAAGTCATCATTGCGTATTCCATGATTTATATAGGTAACAAGTAATATTTCATTCCTGAAATCAAAAGACTTTTGATTTTGGAAAATTAATAATTTTTCTTCAAAATTCTGGATTTAATTGATTTTTTTATATAATTAGAAAAGCATAATAATTATTAAAATTTTAAATAACCCTCTAGTATAGGGCTAATCTATATAGGGCGTCAGTTATCCATACAGAATAAATGTTCTAAATTACAAATGCCTAACATTGTCGAGACGTAGATCACGACAGCTGTGTCATTGCTGCGGATGGGGTGTCAATGACAATTTATTAGTACCACTACCAACACCAACCACATGCTATTTCATTGATTTTAGAGTTTCATAATTTACACACAGTTTTAAATTACTTTATATACTTTATTGTTTTATTTATTATTGAAAGCTCATAAATATACTTTATACTTTCCAATATATTACTTTATTCTGCAAATTGTACACTCAATAAATACAAACAATGGCGTTAATTAATTTATTTGTTTGTTGTTGATAGCGGTGCTTTTACAACTGAATAAAGTGTGTATTTCAGTAGTACGTATAATATAGTAGTAACTCAGTGCTCAAAACCAAGTACTATGTTTCTTCCTGCTCATTTATGTGGAATATACAAGCGCAGGTCGGTTTGGAATCAGCTGCTCGGCCGCCCAGTCGGTGGGTGGGAGCCCGTGTGCCCGGCCGTGAGTGATTCGACTCGAGAGTGTTTGTAGCGCTTTTTGTCTATCTCACGTCCTATATTACGACGAAATATTCTTAAAATGAAGAGAAAAAAATAATTGTATAGGTTGTTACAAGGACTCTTTAAAAAATTGTTTACGTCAGGTCGCGTAAAATATGCTCGAAAATGCCTTGGAACTGTCTCTGGGGGTATCAGCCGCCACCCTCCTGTGAAGTTAGTGCTCCTCTCAATCTACTTTTACAGGTAATTCCTTTATTTATTTATTTGATCGTGAGTATTGAAGATAGATCAATACTTTTTGTTTTTAATAGAAAAAATATATTTACCTGAATAATATATAAGCCTAATTTAGGGGATGCCGTGTTTCATTTGCCCCAATGTAAATCTTTTACAAACGTTCTATTATTTGGGAAATATAATTAATGTCGAATTAATACGTGTAAATTATTCTAATTAATGGGTTTCATGTTCGGAGTTATGAGAATATTTTTTATAGAAATTCTAATGATAGTATTAAAAGTTATTTTTCCTTTTCCTATTTTTCCCACGCGTGCGGTTTCGTCCAATGAGTGTAATGAAGGATAATTGAGCTAAATGAGCTGAGGACAAGTCGACCACTGCCTCAAGAAATTTCACTTTCAAATTTCACACATGTTTCAGTTAATTCTCAAAGACAATAACTCTATTTCTAGCACAATTTTTAACTTTAAACCCTCTTTTCTATATAGATATATAATAATTACTTTTTTGCATCGTAGTATTAGAAGTTTATATAGTTTTGGATAGATGGTTAGATGTTAAATACGCTCGTATTTTAAGTTTGCACACTGTTAACTAATTTACAATATACTTACAAGATTTAACTTTGTGTAGACAGAACTATCATTCATTGATTTTCCTTCGTTTATTGTTTTCATTAGACCAAACACCATATCAATGAAAACTGAAAACGTATGTGAAAGTTACAGAAATTAAGAGGTAAAGTCTGGATTCATATCTAATTTTAGGATACCAGTCTTCTAATCTGAATTTATTAGAACATTTAGTAACCTGTCTACATTTTCCAATATAGTATAAGTTTTGATTATCGCTTTAACTTTATTTATATTAGCTATATGTAGATATTATGTTACAAACACCTACATGTGGGTACAATAGTTGAAGTGTCGTGAGACCGAGAGTTATTTGACTTTATCCCCGCAGGTCAACGCGAAGTGCGTCTCACATTACAGCCTCCGTTTATCTCACATTATTTTGTACAACCGATTTGTTTACACGTACACAAGCTGTACCTTATAACCGATTTTGTATTTATTATACATATTAGACATAATTTCATTTTAGACGACTAAAATTTGTATAAATAAAAACAGTGAAAATATAGTTTTATCTCGTCGTAGTCGGATTTCCGCTTGATAAGTTCAAGTAGGTACCTACCGACATTTCACTCAATAAGCTAGTATTATCCAGTAGATAAGCAAAAAAAAGAAAGAAAGAAACAACGAAAAGTTAAATACAAAAATAGTAATTAATGTTTTTTTATATAAAGACAATAATTTAAACGTACATTGTCCTCTTTTATAATCTAATTACTGAATTAACATATTCTTATAATACCTAACGTGTAAATTGGTAGAGAATCTTCACTGTTCTCGGTAAACAGAATTAAATTAGACGCCGCTAGATGGGTACGAATATATTGTTAAATAATCTATTTGTGAAGGCGTAAACACTAGCTTTGTTTTCCACGCTTTATTAACCAAACTAGCCATGACTAGGTGTGTTAGCAACGGAATACTAATACATAAGTGGAATGTTTGACGTCGCTTCTACAGGGCTCCTATCTACTTCTCGTGTTTAGTTCCCGATTGCGCAAGATCGCAGGGTCCCCCCTACACGGACACAAGTTTGAGAGACGACCGATGAGAAAGTTCACTGTCAAATGTTAAATTGCAATTGGTCTAACGGAAATTGAACATTGCAGCATTTAAAATAAATACTTTAGATTCGTTCTAAATTATTTGAAAATTATAAACACACGAAACTATAAAATTATTAGTGGAATTTTAGCATAAAAATATAAGGTTGTTAAACTCACTTTTTGTTACTTTCATGCTTTGCAGATTTTACTATGATGATAAATGTTCTATTTTTTTTATCTATTTATATGCTGTACCTAATTAATGCTTAAACCATATATTAAAACAGACCGTAATTGTCGTCATCAATAATTTTATTCATAATCAAAATAACATTGATATCAGCTTCTCTAGGTTCTGTATTCTATTATCTAACATAACGTTATTGTATTTGGGCATTCATTCGTATTTTATCTGTTTATAAGTCAATTACGTGCATGTGTGGACCGCTCGGAGATTGGACAATGCGTTGCTTTCAATCGCGCGCTTTGACGTCCCGACATAATTAACTCATCCGTGTTCAAAGCAACCATGAGTCCTTCATATTGATACAATAAAGAACACTATTACTATTCACCATTATCATTCACCACAACGTCCTAATTATCTTTAAATATTAGAGCACCGTTCTACCCGAAGATGTAACAAACAGGGCTTGGTTAAACTTTTACAATTAATGTTTTTTATGACATGAATATTCTTAAAGAAAAGTGGAAGACGTCAATAAACGTTGGATTAGTAATGGTCTACATTGCCGCGTACTTAATGACGAGATAACAATTTGTGTACCGTTGTGACGAACCTTTAAAAGGGATGAGTTGATGAGAAAAACGAAACGTCATAAATATTACGTAAAGCATCGGTGCTTTACCGAAAAAGTTTCAATTCATAGTGCTACCAAAACAACAATAACGCAATAATTGTTACGCTTTGTTACGGCTGAGAGATCATCACGATTTATACACCGTCAAATTTATTCTTCGTTTTATTCGTATTTATTCATCTTTGTATATATTCATTAATTCATCACACAGGCTAATCCATATAATGACCTCGCCATTCGCTCCTGTAGTGTCCGCTTGCGTAGTATTATTCCGGTTGGGTCGGTGTGTCGGGATAGTTGGGATAAACGGGATGATTTACGACGCATTCCTGCGGGCGAGCGAGCCCTCCGGTGCGGTGTCTATCTGCGGCTCCACGCACTTCTCTGGGAACCAGATTACACACGACAGATGATGGACAGAGCCCTTTGTCTAACATTCACTGAGACGTACACTTGGACACCTTTTTTTGGTTTAATAACACTGTGATAATCCTTCTGTAATAGTTAATCGTACAACGGTGAAGGTCACGTTGTAAAATAGCACTTATTAAGTTTAAGTCATTTTTATATTGTTAACTGAACAAATGCAAAGAAACTGAGAAATATTAATATTATTATTTATTTATCAAGTATTATTTGATAAGAGGAATATAACTAGGGCAAGTCGAGAAAGAGACGTTGTTTAGTGTAAAAGTTTTAACTTTCCTCAAGGAGATTACTTTTGTACAACTCTTTGAACTAAATTGGAGAAGTTCTCGAAGTAATTTTAAGCAAAGCGGCGAGAGCGGGTTTACATAACAGTTGCATTGAAGAGCATGATTGAAACATTGAGTAGTTATAAACTTATTTTATAAAGAGTAATAAAAAATATTGACACAAAGCTGACCTATTGACCTGTATTTACACTCCAGTGGTCGTATCATATCTGGATCTGCGCCAATCACATCTTAATGTAGCCGACCATTCATGTGAACTTTGTTCAATGCAAATACCTATCATTGGCGTATTTTCTACATAACAACAAGCAAAATAATTATAATTTATAACATTATATTGTATACAGTATGTTAATGTGAATGCATAATAAATATTTATAAACAATCCCCGCGGCTAAACAGGGTGTGCTGATGTTGACGAGTACTAAATGCCATCACGGAGGAATCTGTCATAAGAGCATAAAAGCAACATAAACTTAGTTCCCGTTAAATTGCCTCCAGATATCATCTTCATGTACGACTAAACGTTTTTCATTATACATTTATTTGCACTTAGCTTGTAAATAATGTAAATATAAGGTACAATGAGGCAAAGGGGCCAAAAATTTTCTACATACGCATTTATCAAAATCAATGTAAATAATAAAACAGCAGTCGCTGACAGGTGTTTAAGCAAATTGTTTAATGAACTAGAACGTAGGTAATGCATGCTCATTCATACTTCTGTACAAATTCAGATTACAACACTATAAAACAATTTTATGATGTTATAAAACATCAATTAACGTACATTATAGCGGACAATGATACAAATAAAATCAGAGGTAATGTATAATACGATACAATAAGGATTTGTTTATCAAAAGGAGTGGCCGTTTTGAACAAATTTATTGTCGAAAACAATTACTTATTTTTATTACACGTAGAACAAATTATGTAACTTTTGCTGCTCTTTTCCCCATTGTTACTTCAAAATAAAATTCTGGCTATTTCGATAATCAATAGGCATCAACGCGCAAATGGATAATAAGTATGCCAAATTAAATTCTATTCAATTTAAATACGGTAACTTTAGAAACATTTTATACAAAGGTCATCGTCACTTAATCGCGCGCCGTTCTAATATTTCACGGCTCCAATTTCGTAACTGAAATTTAAGTCTTACAGAGCAAGCGCAAAACCATCTGGTTTACTGCAAAAAATATTACGCTTCACAAAACATATGACCCAGCTGGCGAATGTCTTCGTAATCCCCGATCGGGAACTAATTATATAAACCCTTGAGAATACACTTGAAGCCTCTGCAAAATTTAAATATATTTTCTGTTTGATTTTAGTTTACGTTCCCTGCGGCAATAACGCTAAAAGTGTATTTGTTATTTTTTGTTCTCTGCGATACCTCCCATAACAATACATGAATTTTGTTATTGTTTCCACCACTCAATTGTAGAAAGTTAGAAAATCTTGTGTTTGAAAGGAACAAACAATGATACTAAAATACAAATAAACCATATGAAGTCATGAATCAAATGAATTATTAAAGGGGAACCATAAAATAAACTTCGGTTAGTTATCGTTGCATAAATAGCTAAGTAAAAATAACTGCTTGCACCTGGTAAACTTTAACACATGAGAGGATTTTTTATGAATATTGTACACATAAAAACACACGTTTGGAATGAAGTAACGGATTGTCATTTGTCAAATATGTAGGTGTACCAATTTAATTGAATGGAATTCAAACTCTACTCGTTAGACCAATGGAATCCAATTATCCCTAACTTTAACCACCACAGCTGACCTTCTAATTGATTGCTTCCAATAAATATTTACGGGCTCTCCAAAAATGTTATTTTAGTACCAATAACCCCTAATAAAGCTTCCTAAATTTAAGATGTCTAAGGCTATTCGCGAAAATGTTTTAGGTAATTTAAAAGATTTTATGCAGCTTACAATAGCTGCAAAGCTATTGAAATGTAATAAAATTATCCAAATAAATACGATAGTTTTTTTAATTAGTTAACATATTGTGAATGAAGCTTGTCTGGGTGGGCTCCCCGTATGAAAAGATTATAATCTAATTTGAAGCTATAGACTTATTTCCTTCCAATCGACCATCATGTTCTATCAATGTTCAATTAATAATGACAATACGATATAACTTGATAGTCTAATTCGGCCCACCCAACAACCAAAGGTCTGGTCTGAAATAACTCTAAAACGTACTAGTAATGACACTTTTGATTGAAAATTTCTCGTAATCGACTTTTTATTATTGGTCGAAGGACCATAATTTTGTTTTTATTACTGGTAATAAAAAGGTGATAATAATGTACGCATAAAAACTTATAAAACTTTGACTTATGATTTTAATATTTAAAAAACTAATATGACTGTTTTAATGACAAGTTCTTTATGAGCATCCAAATTAACAACTTTTCTATTCTTAAAAATTCTTCGGCTGTTTTTATTATCTACAACATTTTTAATTTAGAGTTCCACCTGCGTGTGCCCGCTTGTTGCAGCTAATCTTAGAAAGTATTGCATTGATTTTTTTTATTAGTTCGATGGCTCGATTCAAGGTTTATTGTAATTTTAATCCAAATTTGATTGTACTGTTTATTAACTTTAATAGTAATAATTAAACTATATATTGTATAAAAATATTCCACCATGGTATTAGTAATGAAGTAAATAAAACAATGGCATAAAATTAGAAAATAGGTATTCAATTATGTATAAACATTTTGTTATAAGTAAAACATTACCAAAGTCCTAATAAATATTTCAATAACCGTAGGTCTTTAATTATTTTGAGCTATAACCTAAAGTTCATCATCGCGACATTATATTGTTGAAATCAATTCATTATGTTGTAGAGAAGCATTGAAGCTATGTTTGATGTTTAGTTAAGTTTAAAACACGACAGTTGTTGGCTTCTAGTTGTCTAGCTAGTTTCGATCAATGGTATACCGTTTTCTTTTTGATCAGGCAGTCAGTTCACGTATAGCATGTAGAAACGAAATTAATGTGAGGAAACTATCCGGTTGTGTCTGTCAAAACATGTTAACGTTACAGAATTGGTGGCTTCGTGGGGGACACATTTTTATTTCATGACTACGTGTTTTCTTAGGAGATACTGTTGACGTGTTTGTCCGGTGTTTTGGTACAACAAAAAACATGAAGAAATCGGCATGCGCGTACTATTCAATAAAAAGTCTGACGTCACTGGTTATTTCCGTATTTATTCATACTAAACATGCTGGAACGAATTTGCCGCTTGGTGTATTATGGTGGGTATATATAATTAGCCTTCGCTTTATAGTTTAAGACGAAACCCATGTTTGTTTAATATTTCCTGTATACCAAAAACTTTATAATGACTAAATATATATAGATTAGAGTGCTCTAAATTGAAGGCTTTATGATCGTGATCTACAGAAAAAGATAACAGTGTACCCGCGTGGATAAAATAAAATATTTGCTTTTACCAAGAGTGAATACAATGAACGTACTAAAAAATTAATAAACAATGGAATGTTCATTTTGACCTAGTAAGTCAAAATACAATTCTCATTATCACTGCCGTCAGGGAATGCTAATTAGATAACCTTAGACCTATGCTTATAAGAGAGCTATACATACATACACAGGCAATTCATTGAATATGGATAAGATGAATGATATGAATAATTTAGATAAAACAATTTTATGATTAAAATTTATTGTATCAAACTCTTTGGTAACAGTATTCGTCTTTGGGAACATTTAAAATAAAGTTACCTTGCGTTTGTTTGTTTAAACAACTGAATTGTTAAACAGTTGACATCACCAGTCGAATTTAGGTGTTGTTAATTTACTACTTAATATGCATCCACTTTTGAATATGTAACTATTATTTTTATTGATCGTATGAGCTACTTACACGATTATTTATAGGATATACTAATATGTAAATCCGCTTTATACTCTTCTATAATAAGTCCATAACATATTACTGAAAGCAGACGCAGCCCTAACGTTCACTAGATGGACTGATGACGTACAAAGGGGGAGTTCTAAGTCCAGTAGCAGATATCTTATGCTGAACTAATGAATTAATGATTTAAATTTCAATGTATAACAGTATCTAATTCCCTAATATTTCTTATTTTTGTTGTTAAAACCACAGAAGAGGTGCGTGTCAGCGACTGTCATGATAGTCACATATTCATCACTCTTCATCGTTTCCCCTCGCTTTCAAAACTACGCTAGTTGACACTGGAGCCATTAACTCGTCAACAGAAGTTCTTTGGCTGACTCATGCATTAAGATTTTCACCCTCTTTAAATTTTAATTCCATTGTCTTTGATTACTTTAACAGTAAAACAGATTTATGCATTTCAAAATATATTTATGTATATTTACATTTGTTTTGTTGTGGCATGACATGAATTGATTACTACTCGATAATTTTCATGCCTGTAGTAGTTCTCATAAACATAGTGTTGAAAAACATGCCATCACGTTAGCAAGATCGTTGACATTGAATAGTCAGAAATAAAGATACTTAGAAAATAGACTTTTCTAAGTTTATTCACCTTTGAGTATTGTATTCTGAATAATAAAATCGCACCCAAAAATTAAAGCTAAATAAAGGCAATTAAAGATAATTCTCCTTTTAGCTTCAATTTCAAGGTGGTGTACATATTTAGGAACAATGTAAAGACCATATTTAACTAAATTGCCATACTAATAAAAGTCACATTAATTTGCATTTTACCATATATTTTGTTAAATTTGATACTATTTAAGATAGCAATAAGTATGTGTCGTAGTATAAATAAAAATAGTGAAAAACTAAAAGATTTAGGGCATCTGTGATGAGATGACGTCATGAATGTGGATACAGTAAACATCAATATGAGAGTGTGGTCCTGCGTAATTGCGTCTTCATGTAATTGATGCGTCTGTTTTAGAACATTGGTGCCGAATTATTGAAATTAGTAATTTTTTCATATTGTTATATTGTTAATTATGATTGTAAAACTTTAAATGAAACATTTACAATATTATATATATTTCTTTGTAGAGCATATCCTCTCTAAATAATAAAGATCGTGATTGAATTTCTCGTCGGCCCTCCTTTAACTTATAACCCTTTCACCTTAACGAAGATTAATGCTTTATAAATGAAATGAAATTTATAAATTCAGTATCATCGTAATTTCTATTATTACAAATTCTGACAATTTAATTAAATTGTCATTTAGGTAAAATGTTTAGTTTACTATTTCGACTATTTTATCTCGATATTTCGAATGTTCTGCAGCCATCTGCCTTTTTTACTGTCAAAATCTGAACATTACAAAACATACACATATCAATAATATGCTAACAATCTGACAATAATTAAATTATTTAAATCATATTTGCTTATACCCTCAGACACCACTACAATTATAATTACAGATTTCTAAATGTATAAAATGAATTTACAAATGTTTATGAAACTTTATCCCAAAATAAAACAGTTTTAACATTATAAATTATAAACATTAAAACGAATTTATACATATTACACACACATACAAATAGCTGCTGAAGTAAGCTAAGCGTGCACAGAATGCCTGCATCTTGATCTGCCCAGTGGCAATTACATACAACAATGGGGTACTATACAACAATAAAGACTTCAATTTAACTGAGGCTATCACTTAAATCAATTTTAATAAATTATGTTTATTGCTGTGAAACTGCAACAATTATATATGCTGTATATAGATCTTAAATTTTAATGTACAGCGAGTTTCAAGTGACTGACGCACCTATATGAATTAAAAGTTACAACTATCCATTTTAATTTAGGTATATAAATAAACGATACTTTGTCACGTTTCGACTGATTGGTAAAGTCCTTTCATGTTAATAGGTATTATATTACAAAAGCGTGTTTGAGAAAAATCACACTATGTGATAAAAAACATGAATATAAATTTTATAATTCCGTTATTCATGGTCAAGTTAGGGCACACAAACCATTATCTATCCACTAATAGGCTCTCTGAACAGGAACAGAATATTTGTCTGTGACATAACGTACTTAGAGGTAATAACAGGTTTTGAGTCAACACAATGGATATTCATATGGGAAGGCAAAGGGATTTCTAACGATTTATCTACGGACAATGCGTTTTGTGGTATAAAGCACGCTCAGAGCGAGGCGCGACTTTAAAGGCGGGGTTGGGTCGATGGGGTCGACATATTTCACTTGATACCGTCCACATATGCTGGGACCATGTCCGGGTATATAAGCCAACAAGAATAAATCTTGTGGTTGCAACAAACCGCTGTGTACGAAGTCAAATTACATGGCGTTAATTTTATTTTATGCCTTTGCGGGTGGTCTCCCTTAACACTTATAAGGATTAATGGAAATTGCTTTCATTAATAAAATATCGCACGAAGTGTCGTTATATCGATATCGCGCTTGGTGGTGAAATTTATCAGGTATCGATGTTTTTATATTTATGATTCTTAATATTTATAGTCACGAATTATAATAGCAGTGTATTATAATATATTTTGTAAATTTTTGTACCGTAACTATGTATACAGTTTGCGTGACGTGACAAACATGATGTTAATGGAAATCAATGTTACTTATAAATCAATTAAGCGCATAATGAAATAACCAAACACGTCGTTGCTTATATTATACGGGCTTCGATTTAAGATGTTGATCTTGCATGAAGAGTTTCAATTTATCTCGCCAATGAACCTGTCATATCTAGTTTTGAGTGTGTACGAAGGAGCGTGTAATTAAATTGTTACTTTATTTAATCAGTATTTAATAACAATTATTGCACAAAAGAAATAAATTAAATGTATAATAAATAAATATAACAAAGAACACAGTAAAAAGATTGTAATTATATTATTGTAAAACTTCCAATCTTTTATGTACCTATTTTTTTTATTAATAATAATTAAACTAAATACCTGCTTATTAAAATATTACTTATTCAATATTAAAATATAAATACTAATAATTTTTTTTAGACTCACTCTATATTCTGTTAGTGGAATAATATTCGTGTTATTATTACTTTTTTTTATTGACAATGATAAGTTATCATTATGATAATAAATAATAATAACGTTTTCACTATTCAAATAATAAATGTTACGTGCAACAACCAAACGCAACATTTTTAATATATTTAAATATATACCTTAAATTGCTGCCATAAATGCAGTATTTCATTTGTGCCTCGTAATTGTATAATGTCAGGTTTTCTTTCACGAGGGGAAATAACAACACGCGCCATATCTGCAACAAAAACGCACGCAAACGAATTACCAAATGAAATTACCACAATTATTACTCTCACTAATTCTAAATTTTGGTGGAACTTCTCTACTTTGTGCAATTTTTGTTAATTAGTCTTAGCTAAGCATAATTTACTTGTTGCGTTAATAGCCAAGCAGAAATATTCCTTGTTTATTCGTAAGGAACTCCGGGTTAACGTAGATAATTGGTAATGCAAGTCAAGGTGCATTTAGCTAATGACCTTCGCTTATAGTTGTGATAAAAATATCGTATGAACTCACCGACACAGTTACAAACCCATTACGCAATATTGCTGCTAATTTAACAGGATATACTAATAAAACTCATTCTTTCGTGTTATTATCACAAAGTCCGTTGCTTTTTGATCTGTATATAGTTACATAACTACCCTCTAATCATAACTAATAACATCCTATATATTTGGAATGTTTATGTCAATAAAAATAATATTTGCTCTTAAAATATTCCTAAAACATCAGGAAAGAATAACCTAGATAAACATTTTCTTTCATGACCCAGTTTCTTAAATTTGTTAGCTATGAAGTTATACCGCATTAACGTTGCAGTACAGTGAATTAAGGTCGCTGGCGTTTAACGTCTCGGCCTTATTAAGGGTAGGCCCAACCTGATAAGTTTGGGGTGCGGAAGGGAATAACTGGGTGTGTCTGCGGACATCATCGTATACATCCAGGGGTGATCGGCCCTACCTGCAGTTAATACATTATGCTTATTCGGTTAATTAATCATACGGCACGTGAACAAATTAAATGCAATTGCTCATGTTAATTGTAATAGCTATTAGATAATAGTTTTAGATATATAAATTAATTACAGTTATGCCAGGTGAAAGAGTGTTAAAACAAAAGTTCAAAGTATTAAACAAAAAATAACGTAAAAAGAGAGGTATAGCAGAACGTGGTTTCGATCCACGGACCTCTGGGTTATGGGCCCAGCACGCTTCCACTGCGCCACTCTGCTCCACGCCCTTAGCTGCGAAATAACTATATCTTAGTACTATGTGCACCATTTAGTCATAACTATTTTAAATTCATGATTAAATAAATATTATTTACAAGAAAAAGACAGTATTTAAAAATTGTTAATAACACTTCTTTCCATGTTTAACGGACGTTATCTTATAGCAGTAATGGTCTGCAGTAGTTACAAGATTTCTCGGATTATTACTGTTATTAGGTCTGGTAATGGACCACATTTGTTGTGATTTGCTTATTAGTCACAGTATGAAGTACTCTTGTAAAATGTGTAATTTCAATATATCATTTGGAATGTTGTTTTGTAATAACATATTTAGTTTAAAATGATAATAAATTGTTTGCTCTCTTTCATAAATTCCTTCCGAAAATTTGGATTTTTTCATTACTCGTAAAAATGTCAAACTATACCAGCATGATGTCAAATTGATGTCCGACTGTTTCACAAGAATACTGGAGGGAAGAAATGCCTTAATTGAACATTATAATTAATGTGAGTGACCGAATAATGGAGTTCCATTGTTTGGGTCTGTCAGCCTATAAGTTATGGTACCGCATGAAGGGCTCGAACACTCATTCTATTCTATTATTTAGTAAAGTAATTTTGTTGCATTGGTCGTTAATTGTTTCAGGTTATAATTATTATATCAGGATAAGGCGGCTGATTGCGACAGATTGAGAGGAGCACGCTGATTACTAAAGCGCTGTGCAATCACTTCTTGTTCGTATTATCATAACTCCTGTGATTATATGCTGTACTATGCCTGCGGGACATTATTTATACTCTCAGGATTTATGAGAAGTAGAATTTAGTAGTTAAGCAAATTACTAAAATGTCAACTTCGTGGTTTTACCTCTCGCTTTATACACAATAAATACATTATAATAAATATATTTTAAGAGCTGATGGCATTACCATATACCCCAGTATACCACCATTTCCAAGTGTAACATCTTTAAAGCTGTCCGATAAAATGTGATATAACTAACTGGGTACAACGAGAGGGGGAGCCCTGGTTATCTGGTTATCTGGACGGTGCACAACGCACATTTGTCTTCTCTGGTCTTAACATCAGGCGGAATGTGGTCATGTAAAAAACAATAAGATGCTATTCATATCTAATATAATTAGGAGCTAAAGTAGAAGGGGCCGTCTAAATTAATCTCCTGTCGCGGTATCAGAACTCTCTTAAATCTTGATATTTAGCGTGTCCATTAGACATCAAAAGATAAGTTCAGTGTTATTTGTCTTTATTAAACCACGTCCATAGCAGGTAGTGGATACATCCGGCACAGGTCCATCTGTTTGACGTATCGCTTGCCTTTCCATCGGCCACGCGCACTCATTACCGTATCAATGGCACACCGGACATCATTCACAGCCACGACGTGTCCCGTGACATCAGCTGGCGGCTTCTATCACTGATGTATTTCCTTTTCACGCTCGCTTTCCCTGCTACTGTCCGTGATATGAATAAACACGATTTCCCAATACATTTTAATATCTCTACATTGCTACAGTGCTTATGAAGCTCTTTGACATGTAAACACAAAGTACCTTGTAAGTAGATTATGCAAAATTGTCGTTGGTATTTTCGGCATAATCGGCTTCCGTTCAACGACGACACGTAAATTTAGTATTGTTACTTATAAATACAATAGACCATAAGTGCAACAAAAACGACCCTAATTCTAAGAAATATTCACCATTCGCCGCGGAATTCACAAGGACTGACATAAATCGCAGGCGTACCTTCCCGGTTACCCACCGCACCCATAAAAGATTCAAAGTGGTAGAAGGGTAGGAAGTAACGCGCTAATAATAATATTTTGTAACAAAATAAAGAGCAACGACGAATGTATTATAATAAAAATAGATTTTGATCAGATACGCGGTAGAGGTATGAGTCAATTATGACAAAGACATCAAAAGAACAGGAATAGAGAAGTACTATTAGAATTAATAAGATAGAACATATTTAAATAAATTTTATATATTTGGGGTCACGGACATTTATCCAGACAGCCTCCTCTCGGGACAAAGGGTGAGGTCGCTGGGTACGTTATGACCTTGACACAGCCTACGTTTTAGGGATGTCAAATTGTATTATGTAAAAACATTTGCCCTACTTCTATACTAAAAATGTAACTATAAAGATAACCTCTAACTCGATGATGTTATTCTATGGCATCAAATAGGCAGATGCAATTGGTAATTTGTGAAAGTGGTGTGTCGGGCACTCCTTGCACCTGCTTTAAATCATTGTTAGCTTAATCGTTTTGTATGGAGCCTGCCACACGCCACCATCTGGGGCAAATAGCACAAAAAATGTGCTTTGAGCACGCGACCGGCGCGCCACGCTCTTAACGTCTACTGGTATCCAATTTAATTCTTAAAAATTACCCACTTCTATTATTGCATAAAATTAGAAATAAAATACTTAACTAACATTTATTTACATTATAGTCATTGTGTGCAAAGATGGGATCGATGCTACGAAACTCAGTGTTTGAAATATTATTTAGGTAATAACGGTTGCTATGTAAAATTCAGATAGAAACAAATTTTGTTCAACTAGCATTATAAAATCCTATTTCGTACTTGCTTTATCCGTTGTAGTCTGAATAAACAAATTTCATTATTCTCATCATATTTCAAAGCATTTAATTTTATCATCTGAGCGAACGTTTAAAAGTACTTAAAGTGACTTCAAACGACTATAACATACAATCCATTAAGAATTTGTTGCATGGGTTGTACTTGTACCTGACTTGTACTTTCAGTCTGAAACACAAGCAGTTATCTTTAAAATACTAATAGCTTTAATGTAGTACATATGTATGTGTTTAATTTAACATTACGGCTGCATGTTTGATATTGTGTATGAGGAACTTTGGATGATTTATTTTAGGATCAGCCATCAATCACGTGCGGAACCAACGTGGCGCCATATGCAGGCCGAACAGAAAACCGACTGCACCGCATGCACATTGCTAATAATCACATCTGCAGCCCTATAATACATACCTTTTTGTTTATGTTTAATATATTAACATTATCTAACGAAATCCCGTTTTTATTAATAACTTTATTATAACAACAAAGCAAACGCTTATTGTTAATATGCCAATTACTCAATTGATTGCAAGTATTAAGATATCTTGTGTGTACAAATTGCAAATCTTATGATAACATCTCGTCCGTGACGGGGCTTGGCGCACTGCTCGGGAACGATATTAATTTCCTCGGCATTGTCCTGTCAATGGGGCTGCGAGTATCATGACAAAGATAAGAAATAACTTTGGTTCTGCTAATTTCAATAATGCTTTCCACGACTTGTGTCTTGCTTCAAATATTAACACGCTTATTTAAATGTATTATATAATCAGGTAGTCAGCCTCTAGTAAAATCATAGTATAACTAGTGCTTCTACTGACATTCCTATAGGTATGCCAAGTATTTACTTCAATGGACTTCGCCTCCCACATCGTGTTCATTGTAAAGAGGTATATTGTATCTACCTACACAGAGTACCTTGGTACACAGCAAGAGACTGCGGTCGCATACGCCTGTGGCCATAAAATACTCCAGCCGGCTGTGTTAGGACCGCTTCGAACAATACTGCACTCTGTTTGATGTGGCCATGCTAAAAGCTTTCAATGAACAAGCCTAGAGCTGTTTACACGGGTGTCTATATTTCTTAACCATTGTGAATCTAACTCCAAAGTTAGTGTTCCTAATCGTTAACAACAGCTCAGTATTATATTGTGCGATGTCGGCTTCCGTGTTCATGCTTGCTTTGTTCGTTACAGAAGGAAGGAGTGGCGCAAACACACACGTTCAGAAACAAATCATTCCGGAAGTCCAGGCCGTGCCATTGGTGTCACCAACCAATTTCTAACCAGGGCTCGTGCTGTAGAGGTATTTTTTATTATAATAAATGTTTTAGAGAAAATTAACCTCGCCTGTCACGTGCATTCGGCAACCAAAATATAAACGTTGAAAAAGCAATGTGTGTTCTGACATTTATACATTTTACTTTTAATTTAAAATTATGTCACGTTTCAATTCATGTTTGTTTGAAAATTACCATAAAGCCACGTTATAAGTATAAATAGCTTGTAAGCAAAAACTGCACCATAATAATTGCAAATGTTTCTGCGAACCTTTTGAAATAAAAATATTAATTTTGTTTCAGTATGCAAATACGTCTGCCATAAAGCATGCGAACAAAAGGTAAGTTTTAATATAGAAATAAAAGCGAAAACGAACAAAATACTATACTAGCGCCATCTGCAGAGAGTTATATAAACTAAATATTGATTAGGTACCGAGTCACGTAATGTTTTGATAGTTTCTAAAGTTTTGTATAGATGGCGCTGTCCATTAATAACTACGCGTAACGCGATCTAAAGTTTGTACGAAACGATTAAATTAATTTGCACGCTTTAACAGAAATTTACTTTGCTGACGTATACATTGCAACAATAATTATTACTTTAGGTAATTTATATTACTTTCATATAATGTTGTTTATACACTTACTATCTCATTACTATCAACACGAAGGTGTAATGAAGGTGTAGATATTTCTAAATCTCGATCCACGTACATTGTACGTATTCATTTATATTCTAATGCAGGCGATGGTATCTATAATTGACTAATATCATAAAGCAAATAGCAAAATTATTATAATAGGCACATAGAGATCCGTATCACGGCATCGTCAACAGTCCGGCTACACATTCACGGCAATAACAGTCGTCAAACGAATGGTTATAGTCGTGACGAGGACAGTTCGCGGCTATTTTCCGGGAGTTTATCTCACTTTATTTAAATTTATTCATAAAATATATAATAGTCCCACTTTTGCGTGGCCATGTTTAGAGTTAGCGAGCGCCTTGATGACAATCTTTAGAAGCTGGTGGCTGCCCGGTCACGCTTCCATTGTACTGAGAAACAGAGCTAAATTGCCGACCTGTTTAACAATAATAATAATTGTGATACCTAAATCGGCGTCCTAAACGTCAAAATCCAATACAAGGGGTTAAATTGAATGGATATGGGAGGCACTAGTTGCATGTCTCCCCTATACATAGCGCATGTTTTGCCACTGTAGGGACACGAACACGTCGTTAACTTTAAATTGGATGTGGTCTGAAGTCATTTCAACTGGCGGTTTCACGACTACATAGTTGACAAGACAAGTGTAAGTACGTCGCATGTCACTTGTCATTTTATAGACGAACGACTTTTCAAACATTCGGTTAAAGGAATGTTTTGCGCAAAATGTCGCATTCAAATGTCACTGTTATACGTAATAATGCTTACTATAATATTATCGAATAGTTTATTTGAGAGCATAGAGATGGCCAAGAGCGCCGGCGAGCTTTTTCTTTTATGCATCGAATTACTTTAGATATATCAAACGCCCTGTCCCTTGTGGCAACTTCATTTGTTTAGCAAATATTTTAGTTAGTATACAATAAATATACCTACTTTAAATAATTGAGTTATATATACTAGAAGAAAAACCAGAAACAAGGTTCTTACGCCACGAGGATTGGTCCAGGGAATCAATGTTTACAAATATATATTGAAAAGTTATCAATAGCTGCCGCGCCAGTTCAGGTTCGATTCCCGATCGAAACAAATGTTTATTCGAAATATTTATTCATGAATATTTATTAATAGACATCGGATTATATGTATTTGCATATGCAAATGCATATTATTCTATTTTTATAGCGTTATTGCATATTTGGGTACTTTTTCATTAACAGTGCTTATTTCAGTAGTTAGACGTGTTAGGCGTGTAATATAATGCCGTCGACGCCACAGGTCGACGCATCCGCCTCGTACACACTCAGAGAGCGCACTGAATCCAATCTGCTGGTACTGGCCCGCAGTGGTCAGCGCTCGATAGGCGTTGGCGGGATGCGGTGTGCGGGTGGGGAAGGGCGTACGGCACTCGCTGCTTCACTCACGCGCCTAACGCAATTCGATTGTTTTTGTCTCGCTGTATTTGTTTATCTATCTACGAAAATCTTATTTTATTTTAAAATAATGCCGCCAGTGAAAAAAAATGCCCAGACTTTAATGGAATCTTGGATAAAAAATTATCCAGATCAATTTACGACTGATGGCACTGTGATTTTCTGCAAGGTTTGTGAAAAGCGAATACCTTCATCAAAAAAATAT
This sequence comes from Tineola bisselliella, assembly GCA_028551675.1. Lineage (NCBI taxonomy): Eukaryota > Metazoa > Arthropoda > Insecta > Lepidoptera > Tineidae > Tineola > Tineola bisselliella. The sequence goes on from JAPWLS010000806.1 coordinate 20,270, forward strand.
CAAATCGATCAACATGTGAGTACTGCTTCCCATTTAGCTGCAAAACAGAAACCCACAAGAAGTCGACAACAACTCCTGACTCATATTTCATCTTCTAATTTGGATACTACAAACAAAACACAATTCAACAAAGATTTATGTGAGTTTTTTGTTGCTTCCAATATACCTTTCCACCAATTAAATAACGAAGTATGCAGAAATTTCCTTAAGAAGTATTGCACTAATTAGATAATTCCTGAAGAATCCACAATTCGAAAAAACTACCTGTCAACTATCTACGAAGCAGTACTTAGTGAAATACGCGCCGATCTCTCGAACGATTTGATATGGATATCGGCTGATGAAACGACAGATTCATGTGGACGATATATAGCGAATCTAATTGTTGGAAAATTATCTAAAGAGCCCTCTACTCCCCATTTGGTTGCTTGCAAGGTCCTAGAAAAAACAAACCATTCAACTATCGCCCGGTTCATAAATGATTCCATCAAATCATTATTTCCCGATTCTTCTATGGATGAGAAAATATGTGTTTTTGTTTCTGACGGTGCGCCATATATGGTAAAAGCTGGTCAAGCTCTAAAAGTATTCTACCCACAATTGCTTCACATCACCTGCCTAGCCCACGGATTACATCGACTGGCGGAAGAAATCAGAAATGAGTTCGGCATAGTAAATAAATTAATTTCTTCTACAAAAAAAGTGTTTTTAAAAGCACCATCAAGAATACAAACATATAAAGAGAAACTACCAAACGTTGCACTACCCCCAGAACCAATATTAACACGGTGGGGAACTTGGTTAAAAGCTGTATTGTTTTATGCTGAGAATTTTGAGGCCATAAAAGAAGTAGTTGGAATATTTGACAGATCAGACGCCATTGCAATCAATTCAAGCCAGCAGGCATTTGAAGATCCTTCAATAAAAAAAAATATTGCTCTTATTGCAACACATTTCAGCAATATACCCGATGCAATTGAAAAACTGGAAACTAAAAACCTTCCTCTGTGCAAGTCCTTGGAAATATTAGAAAAAATGATTGAACAGAGTAACGCCCTTCCGAGTTCAATAACGCAAAAAGTTCGTGGCAAATTAAATGCAGTGTTGTATAAAAACCCCGGTCTTGACGGAATAAAGAAAATTGACGCATTTATCAACGGCACCGGACAAACTCTTCCTGAAGAGGTCTCTGCAGGAATGGCGCCAAATTTCAAGTTCTGTCCGGTAACGTCAGTTGACGTCGAAAGGTCATTTTCAGCGTATAAATTGATATTAAGTGACAAACGTCACAAGTTTGCTGTAGAAAACTTGGAAAAATATATTATTGTTTATTGTCACAAAAATTATAATAAATAAGTTATATTTTTCTAGGTTTTCTAGGTCTTATAAATTATAATTAATTATAAGTTATAATTTAAATAAATGTCAAATTCTAATTATAAATGGTTTTTTTATTGTGCATATTTTGTGCATATTTCACCATTTTTTAGTGCATATTTGCATGCATATTTTGGCATTTTGATAGTGCATATAATCCGATGTCTATTTATTAATTAATATAATGATGATAATATTATTGACATTAAGTAAAAGATGTAGATGTTTGTTTCTGGTCTAGGTGTTACATGTTTTCGTTGTCATTGTCTTGACGCCAATAGTACAGGTTATCCCAGTTTGGGATCAGTGGGCTTATCACGAATTTTAGTCTGGCTTTCGAACCGAGTTCGCTTCGAGCGATTTGTATGGAAATTTGAGTAGCGCCACCGCGTGCGGATTTGGAACTACAATATTTTAGATACTTTTTGTTAATTTTCGAACGTCTCGATCTTTCGTTCATTTGATAGATTGCTGGTGCTCGTTAGTCATTAGTAAAAATTCATGATCCCGATTGCTAACGGATCCGTTTTACTTGTGACAGCTCGATTCGAAAGCCAGACTAAATTCGTGATAAGCCCACAGGTCATTGTACATATGGGTATTGTATTTGTTTATTTGTAAATTTATTCCAATGCTTTTATTTATCTATTTATATATAATAGAGAAAATGTGGAACTTGAAAGTAAACATATTGGTGTAAGAAGTAGAATTATTGATGTCGAGCGAGCAAGTTTTCTCGCATCGGATGCAGATGATAGTAGGAGAGATCGCTATCATTTAGGGTTAGGCACGCCTATCTCCGGACTCCGGAGTCATGACTAATTTGTTCTACCTACAGAATATTAATATCTTAAACAAGTTGGGTTTATTTAAATAAGGAAAGTTTATGAACTGTTATTATAGCCTTCATCTTAGGTTCATCATATATTATTCAAATTATATATTTAAGTTCGCGCGGACACAAGTCGTGTCTTTAAAATAGCTTGGGGTGTTCCCACGTGGCATATGTTAGTGCTTACAACGAACCCTTGAATTTGCATCTATAACGAAGCTTGCATTCATTGTACCGAATTTTGTCGTGACATTGATTATTTTAGAATTAATTATAGATAAAAATTTGATTTAATTTGTATAAATTTCTTCATAATAAATATCACGAACATGAAAAATTAAAAACCATGCGACTTACTATCGCGAACTTATTAAAATAGATATTACATGTGTTGTTTTCTTAATATTATCATATTTCGTCATACTTAAATTTATATTATAAATTTTTATATTTTAATGTTGATTACACAGTGTATAAAAAACATCTTTTTGACATCGGTTATCAGTGCCGAGTCGTCTACCGCGATTGTATGCGTTGTGTTTCTTGGAAATCTATTTGAAGTAGTGTTATTTGCTTTTGGAACTGCCATATACATAATTAAGTTTATTCCTCTTAAGGGGGCAGGGGTAGATTTTCAAAAAATCAATTTTTTTTTATTGTGTTTTCTTAATAATATCTTTAAAATATTCTCTGAAAATTTGAAGTGAATCCGACAAATATATTTCGAGTTATTCGACAATTAACAAAGCGCTCTCGGGCGCACCGGAGTGCAAACCATATTGGCGATAGTGATTCGAAGACCTATTCAGGAATTATAAAAGCAGATCTTTACAAAAATACAACCGTAAATAAGAATGAATGTATAGGACATGTTCAGAAATGGATGGGGACCTGATTACGTACACTGAAAAATAAACAAAAAGGTCTTGGTGGTAGAGGTAAGCTTACAGAAAAAGTAATAAACAAATTAACTTTGTACTATGGTTTATCAATACGTCGACATTATGATTCTATTGAAGATATGAAATCCGCTATAATGGCAACTTTTTATCACTACGGCTCAAGCCATAAAAATCCGAATCATAGAGTATGTGTCCAAAAGATTCTTGGTGCTCTTACCAGCGCGCTGAAGCAAGTGGAGAGCTTGCTACTTATACTCAAAATTATTCTCCCTTACCTCCTAATGTTTTATAAGCTATCAAGCCAATTTATGAAAGTCTCAGTAATGACAATTTACTTTCAAGATGTGTTGGTGGATTCAATCAGAACAATAATGGGAGCTTCAACCAACTAGTGTGGAAAATATGCCCAAAAACAATAAATACTAGTTTAACTATCGTACAACTTGCTGCATACATAGCTACTAGTGTATTCAATGTAGGTATGAATTCATTATTGATCATAATGAATACACTGGGACTTAATTGTGGGCCTAATTCTCATCGGTATGCCGAAAAAACGGATGCTGTACGTGTGAAAGTGGCAGATAAGCGCGCTAACGATAACACTCGAGAAGGTAGAATGAGACGTAGGCAACAGCAAATCGATATTTTGGAAGCTTCTAGAACGGCTGAAGAACTACTATATGGCCCAGGAATATATGACTCAGTGTAAATAATTAAAATAATTCGTATTACTCTACATAAATCGAGTGTAAAACTTTAAATGCGTTTTTCTCAAAACTATGTTTTTTGAACTGGTGACCACTGTAACTTGAAAACTGCTCGGTAGATTTCAATGAAATTTATACAGCTTTTGGAAAACATGAAAAACTAGTGCTTAATCGAAGGATTTTTAATTTCGTTTTAATTTCGATTTTTTATAAACAATTAACTGTTGGATTTTTTCCAAAAATCTGGAAAAAAAGTTCCGGAGGCCGCCATTTTTTTATTTTTTTTTTTTTTTTTTGGTAAAGTGAAGTCGAAACATTATATAGCTTAATGCGCGACTATATTAATGAAGCAAACAGCACCTGTGATTCTATATGCTCATTACGTGTATTTATTATTGTGGAATACAGACGGAATTGCGTTTCAAAATAAATTTATAATTTACCCGCGGCTTCGCTCGCATTTAAGAACTATACTCAATATTTTAAAAAAAAATTATTTAAATAAAAAAGTATCCTATGTTACTTCTAGTACCTCCAAGAATATGTGCACAAAGTTTCATGACGATCGGTTAAATAGTTGTTGCATGAAAACGTAACAAACAAACTCACATTCACATTTATAATATTAGTAGGGATTGAAGTAAAGTAACAATATGATTTTCGATGATCCCACACTAGAATATGTCTGCCACGTGGACAAATCTTTAATAAACCGTTTCCAGTCGAACATCTTGCTTGAACTGCTGTGTCTTGATAACTCCAGGCTAGAAGAAGCCCAGCAACTTTTGCTTTCACTTCTCTGGTTGTTGCTATGTTCAATCATATTTGCTTTAAGATATTTACGTGTTCTAATTGGCTTTCTAACATGAAATAAGAAAATAAATAAAAAATATAATAGTTAATTCCCTATAAACAACTAAGTCTGATTGTAGAACCATCTAGAAAAATGATCATGCAATCTTGTTTTAGCCTCAAGGTTTCCTAAAGGATAAATATTTATTTTTTAATTTATTTTATTGTATATATTATAGACGATATATATATAATAAAAAAGTAAATATATCGTAAATTAATTTTAACAATTTCCACTATGAAAATAAACTGTCGCGACAGCTGAAAAGCAGTTGACGTTTCCATATCGTGTCAACGTCAATCTTGCTATTTAAATTTAGAACGCGCCGGCGTTTGACTGACAGGCGACCGTCTGTGTCAGTCATGACACTCGAGGCATGGGAATTGACGGTACTCGATGAAACGACACGCATTTTCGCGCCAAAATTAACCGCTCGACTGCATTCCTCTGCGATTACTAACGCATAATACTCAACACATGGAATCAAATAAACCATTTTCCTTTATATTTAATCTGCCATTATGACAGTTGATCTCAGTACTTTCACACAAACAACTGCGCAAGAGTGTGTCCATACTTGTGCTTAACACTATACATACATACATACATACTCGTACCTGCATAATTACAATTAAATCGTTCATTGGTACCTACTTGAATTCATATTCTTATGAACTAGTCAAACATCAAATAAATAGTTTATATTACTTTTTATACATTTTTTAAATACAATTT
>JAPWLS010001986.1:0-74699 GCA_028551675.1 Tineola bisselliella
ATCCCTACTTGTCTTATATACTAGTATGAATACCATTATGATCCCTCCATACGATCTCCTGGGAAGAAATCCTAATAGTATTCTCTTATGTTACACTATTATAGTTAATATTCTATGTTCTCTGCTTATGTAACTCACGTTAAAACATTAAAGATGACTTGCCTCCGTGGATTGATTCTTATATTGGATTATAATATTTTATCATGGGTTTTAATAGGATATCATTTGGGTTATTAGGCTTGTTAAAGATTCAACTTTTACTAAAGTTTTAGGCAAAGGAAATTGTTCAAAATTATTTTGCTTATAATTCCCGCTATAACATTCAGTAATTTGTCTCGACGCGTTTCGCCGCTTCACGTGGTATCATCAGGATACGTGTGGTCGCTCCGGCTTCGCTTGAACGACTGAAGTGGCGAAACGCGTCGAGACAAATTACTGAATGTTGTAGCGGGAATTATAAACAAAATAATTTTGAATAATTTCCTTTAATATGGATTTCCGCAAAGTAACGCCTGAAACAACTAATTATAAAGTTTTAGGTTATTCACGATAATGATTTAACTAATTAAAAAATACTTTTACAGTCTACTATCACGTTTCGACACGATGGCTGCAAGTCTATTAAACAAACATGTTTTGTTATAATTTATCTAATATGACATAAATGTTATATTTGCTTGTCACTAAACTGTGGGCTTATCACGAATTTTAGTCTGGCTTTCGAACCGAGTTCGCTTCAAGCGATTTGTATGGAAATTTGAGCAGCGCCACCGCGTGCGGATTTGGAACTACAATATTTTAGATACTTTTTGTTAATTTTCAAACGTCTCGATCTTTCGTTCATTTGATAGATTGCTGGTGCTCGTTAGTCGTTAGTAAAAATTCATGATTCCGATTGCTAACGGATCCGTTTTACTTGTGACAGTTCGACTCGAAAGTCAGACTAAATTCGTGATAAGCCCCCTGTACATTGCTTTATTGACGATGGCATTTATTAGCGGCATACACACGTATCTGTTATATCTAGCAGCTTTATGACGTATTATTAATTATTGCAGCAATATATTATTGATTAAGATATAAGATTATATTACAATGCAGGTAAATTGATCAGAATAATATATAGATAATATTATAATTAAGGAAGAAATGCATGCAAACGATGGAAAAATGTGACAACCCTATTTCGTAATGGTTAATGAAATGAAATGAAATGAAAATGAAATGAAAATCGTTTATTAGCATAGGCACTAAAGGCGTGGCGCTTGCTCATCGTCAGACTCTACAATGGCTTCGGAAAGGCGTATGACGAGAAGAAGGACCACAATAAACTCGTCAATCGTAGCCTGTACATAAAATAATAAACAAAAAAAAACTGAATTTTCATTCAGAAAAAAAAAGTAAATAACATTACATAAGTCACATAATTCTCAAGTACCTGGTTAACCGAGCTTGGCTCGGTTTTTTGTTTTTGTAACCTCAAATGAAACACCTCTTCTTTGCTTTCCGCGCAAGAAATACGAGGAATTCCGCAATCTACTGAGGAGTAGAAAAACCATAATAGAGACGGACGGCGAGTTGCTATCAAATATGAACACGTTCGTCAATGTAAAGCTTCAGAAAATATCCTAGAAAAATCTCAAAGAAATAATAGCATCGCTGAAAGACAAAATAGCAGTATTTATGAACGGATTAATTTCGAGCATCAGAAAACTCCATCTAGTATCGAGTAAAAAGAGTTTTTGGGAAGCGCTGGATACTTTATTGAGCAAAAGAAAGTGATATTGTTTAATTAGGTATATTTGCTTCTTAAGTAAGTTTGTATTTTTTGCTTTGACAAACGTCATCAACAAAACCGTTGCCAAGAGAGATAGAGCTGCCCTACATTACTCTCCCCCTAATGAAAATCTCACAATTTTTTTTGCCCTTTTCCTAACGGAAGAGTCATCCGTGTATGCCGTTGGAAGTCTTATGTCCCCGAGAAATGACTGGATGTGGGCCGGTATACGCAGGAGTCAACGGTGGCTTGAAGATGTCGGTGCTGGTGTTGGGTTTCACGAGTAGTAGCATCTCTCGTAGTAATTTTGATGGTTTCTTGTCACCCAATTCCATTCTTCCTAATATTTCTTTGATTTTCTGCTCGTCTGTCGCTGAGCATCTCTTTATCAGCGCTTCTTTGAGACTTTCATATGTAGGTGTTTGTGGGGGCCTTAATAGGTCTGCTACTTCTCGCATGGTCTCATTGTTTAGCGAAGTGATGAGGTAATTGTACCTGGTTTTGTCCGTTCTGACGTTTGAAAGTTGAAATTGAGCTTCTATTTGTAAGAACCATAGATCTGGATCGGCTCTCCAAAACGGTGGAAATTTCAATGTGATTTTGGAGGCGCCGCTAATTTGTTCATCTTGTGCTTGTAAGCACACCATGTGACTTTTCTTCTGTCACATTCAGTCAAACATTCAAACATTTTTAAAATTTGTTTTTTGTTGGTCTGCAGTCCGTTACTTAATAGTATTATATTATCACTTTTATTATTTAAAATGTTTCTATTACTACTAATGTAATCCATTATAAATAAATCCATATAAAAAACCATTATTATATTTGTGATATATGAGATTCCTTTACGTCAATGTGACGGCAGCGATATTCTTATAGTAAACAAAATTGACGGCTGCGGTCTTCAAACGTATAGTATGCAGCCCGCTGCCCGACACTTCTAGTGTTAAGACCTTATGGTCGAGCTTACTCCTAAGCAAGCAGCCAAAGTCCCTGCCAACCTCATCTGAGAAAACAATGGTGTTAGGAGAGGGGATGACGTCACACCTCGTTACAAGCTTATTCTTGACGAAATGTTCAATTGATAATACATTATTTGCATTATTTGCATCCATATACTCGTATGTGATCATAATATTCAAGTAACAGAATGAGTCACGTATGAATCAGTCGTACGAAATTGCTCTCATTGCAATAATGGTAGCTAGCACTTGTGAAACGTTACTATTAATAATTCCTGCTATTTTAAATCCAATACGAATTAATGTGTCACAGAACAGAGTTAAATCATTTAAAATAAAATACAGAATTTTAGTCTTAAAATGCCTTCTTGTAATAAATCCATATATTTATTTATAAAACCTACCTACAAAATTACATTAAAACTACATATTATAAAAAGGAGTACTATTATACAAACTAAATGAAATTTTAATTATAGGATAGGACGGCATGTTCAAGGTGATATAGGGATAGATACTACACTTCTAATAAAATTACAAAAATACATAAAAATAAAAAATTATCTAATTATTTGCTAAATAAACAACTATATCTTATTATATCTTAGACGAAACGAAATGATAAATTCATTTGTATTCATCGTTTGAATGGATCGAGAAGCTACCGTAACGATATCGCACAAGAATAGGTTCCCAAGTATTCAACAAACTTGATCCGGCCATTTTATTTTAGTAGTCAATTCACCGCGGGGAGGGGTGGACGCGCCTGTCTTTGATTTTAAGAAAAATGTTTAAAAAACCAACTATTACTTCGTTTTTTATAGGTGAGTGAAATCAGGAATACATTTTATGTTAATATATGCTATGGACTTGAATAGGATAGGCAGAATTATAAGTGAATCAGATGCACTAAAACTAACAAGTTGAATATAAGGAAGGTAAAATTTTGACACTACGGAGCAGGAAGTGAAAATTAAACATACTATTAATACACGTAATTTTATATTAAATTAACATATTATTAGGTTCAATTGAGCCAATACTAAGCTCTGCTGTATAAATTAATAATATTTATGGTTACTAAAATTTGATTTTTAAAAAAAAGTATTTAAAGTTTAAGTGCCTTTGCCATAAATGAAATTTCAAAAAAGCAATGTCTTCAGTCATCGCCATTATCAAAAACAAGTTTGGTAATAAGTTTATGAGGGTGTTATTTTGTGAATTATGTGAAATGGTGGCGAAAAATCGTTAATTGCAGTTCATTACAATGTTTTGTACCTAAATAATCGTATAAAACTTGGCAAAACATGCAGCAAAATGCATAATACCATGAAAAGATACATGAAAGTATTTAGTTATTTTTCTCAGTTATCAGGAAGTCGCTAGGTCTGGAACCTAATAATATGTTAATTTAGTATAAAATTACGTGTATTAATAGTATGTTTAATTTCCACTTCCTGCTCCGTAGTGTCAAAGCCAACCCATAAGGAATTTTAAACGAGTCTAGTGATAAAAAAAATGACAGGAACCTAATACGGGGTTTTTGTGGGCGTGTGTTTTTATTTAATACTCGTATTAATTAATTTGTTTTTCATTTGTTTAATTATAGTCTCTTTTTAAACTAAAACATGTTATATTTATAAAATAAGTTCGTATTGATAATTTTGGAATTCGATTTTGATTTAGCGTATTTGCTGTACAATTTGAAAATAAGAGATACATTAGCATCTGTATACTTTTCACAGGATCACATACGATCGAATACCAAAAGGCTCTATTTAAAATGTGATGATTTATACAGATAATTTTACGCGCGCTAATTTCTCAATGGTTTATTTATTCTTTTGATTGATATTAAGTTTTAAACACACAATTATAGGATGTTTTTATAATAATAATAATCTATCTATCTAAATCAATGGCACTTTTCGTTGTAATTTTATAACTCAAGAACGGGCTCACCTATCCAAACCAAATGTTTAGGCTTTGTTCGGACTATTTAGTAGATGGTTTATGTGAAGTTTGCACAAAATCGGTAGAGCGGTTCTTCATTTATCACATTTTTTGTAACAAATTAATTCAAGAAATGGCGGGCTGTGCTGTCAAATTGAAACTATTTATGTCATTCATGCTGTTTGATGCATGAATTTGATGTTCCAATTATTTTTTTTTAATATTTCACTTTATACGTAGCGAAGCACGTACCGGACAGCTAGTATAATATAAATAGCAGACTATTGCAAATTTATTTGTGGTTAATAGCAGGATTAGTGCTCAGATAAAGGTTGCTGTTCCTTTTAGTATGTTGGCGCCAAACGGTCGCGCGATCTTAGGCGACATAAAGGCGGGAAATGGCGGGATGTCTGCCAGACAGAGAGCTAGGGTTGTACACGTCTATTCCGTCGTTTGCCCTTTATATTGGTTTTCAAATATTATTTCCCAAAAATAATTCACTTAATTGTGTTCGTAATTTATATAGATTTATTATTACTATATATTTATTATTATTACAAGACATTTTTATAATGTACTAGCTGTATCATAGTAATGAAAATATAAAGTATTACGAAGTTTAATGATGTTTTATATTTCAGTCAACAGAAAATGCCTAAACACTTCTGTCGCAAAATCCATTCTTAGAGGATGTCTAATAACCACTGGCGGCTCGTCCTAAAGAGCGCTGGTGCAGTGTACTCCCACGAAAATTACAGAAGTAATCTATATTTCTTCATAATACATACTATCCTTACATTACATTCATTCTATTCTACTATGCCTATACAATAGTATATTATATTACCTATATCTACGCCGCTGTAATATAAGTTCTGTAATTTTCGTGGGAGTGCACTGCACCAGCGCTCTTTAGGACGAGCCGCCTCTGGTAATAACTACCTCTGCCAAATTTTTTCTTGTATTTTATATATCTTGTGTTAATCAGTGATAATGTAGCATTCAAATGCTGAAAGAATTGTACCAATTCGTTATAAACATACAAATCTTTCCTCTTTATATTATTAGTATAGATATTTTTCCTTTGTTTGGTATATGTATTTTTTATTTATAACGTAATAAAATACATAAATTGATTTGAAATCGGTGTCATGTTACATTGTATCAAAGGCTACACGTTTTTTCATTAGTTTTAATGGACTTTTATACGAACTAAACCAATTTCCAATTGGCATTATAATAAACTAGCGGCCCGTCCTGGCTTTGCACGTGTGGACATTTATGTTTTAAACATTTAAAATTTTAGAAAAAGCGGTGAAAGACATTTTATCGTAATTATTGGCAACCTTGGGTTACATTATTGTAGTTTTAATAAGGATCCTTATTTTTTTTACCTGTAATTTATTTAGCCTATATTGATCAGTGATAATGTACCATTCAAATGGTGAAAGAATTTTTGTAATCGGTTCAGTAGTTTTTGAGATAATATTAATATAGATTTTGAATCAATAGCTAATGATTTTTGTTAATTTTTTAACGAGAATTCTAACCTGTCAATGCTATGCTTAGTTTTAACACTAGAACTACGAGCCGGTCAATATGACCTATTTTTACCAACCGGTCAAAATGACCGGATGACTTGTGCGTGCAAAGTATTAAATATAATTCAATAAATCGATTGTAGAATTGTAAATAATAGAATCGTTTACAAAAAATAACGAGTAGGGTTGTATATAAAAGTCTTGTGAAGAATTTTTGAAACCGGTCATATTGACCGGTTAGTAGTTCTAGTGTTAAGGAAGAGGTGTTCACGATTCTCTATTCTGAGACGATATTATTGGAAAAATATTTATCTGAAAGCTATTGGTGACGCGTTGAACTGTAACCAAAGAGGCTGCAAATAGTTGCGATTGATAGTCCCATAATGAGACGTATAGCACGTTCATCTCAAGCTGGTCCAGAAGAGGCGATTGCATCAGGCCTACAATATAATGATTCATTATTTATTACTTTTAGTAATTGGCCTCCAATAGAACACTTTTACTCGTCAATACAAATAAAAATATAAATGAAATAAATTATTATCAATCTGATTTAGCTGTGGGCTTATCACGAATTTTAGTCTGGCTTTCGATCCGAATTCGCTTCAAGCGATTTGTATGGAAATTTGAGCAGCGCCACCGCGTGCGGATTTGGAACTACAATATTTTAGATACTTTTAGCTAATTTTCGAACGTCTCGATCTTTCGCTCATTTGATAGATTGCTGGTGCTCGTTAGTCGTTAGTAAAAATTCATGATTCCGATTGCTAACGGATCCGTTTTACTTGTTACTCGATTCAAAAGCCAGACTAAATTCGTGATAAGCCCACTGCTGTATACTGGCGTTGTCATTCTATTATATATTTATTTCTAAAGCCTACATACAAAATTACATTAGGACTACATATTATAAAAAGGAGTACTAGAATAAATACTAAATGAAATTTTAATTATAGGATAGGACGGCATGCTCAAAATGATAAAGGGATAGATACTACATTTCTAATAAAATTACAAAAATATATAGATTAGATGTTACACATTTTAAAAAAACACAAAAACCAAATAAATTTAGAGGGGAAAAAAACAAAATTAAAAACGTAATTATTTAGTAAATATAATTAGTATCCAGATGTTTCTTGTATTTTGACTTGTTGTAGGAATCAGTTGTTTTATGAAAATGAAATGAAAATCGTTTATTAGCATAGGCACTAAAGGCGTGCGCTTGCTCATCGTTAGACTCTACCGTGACTTTGGAAAGGCGTATGACGAGAAGAATACCACAAGAAACTCGTCAATCATAGTCTGTAAAAAAAGTAAATAACAATTCATAATTCACAAGAATTAAACAAATAATTATATAGGACTAGCTGTTGCCCGCGGCTTCGCTCCCGTTAAGAAGTATTATTATTAATTAGGTATAGTTTTTGCGGCTTTATTTTTGTTTACCGTGTGTAAAAACGTCTTCATCATAGTAGCTCCAATCTTTAATTTCAGTTCAATCAGTCGAAAATCTAATAAGATTTATACAAACTTTCATTCCCTATTTTATCCCCTTAGGGGTGGAATTGATCAAAATCCTTTCTTAGCGGATGCCTACGTCATAACATCTAACTGCATGCCAAATTTCAGCCCGATCCGTCCAGTGGTTTGGGCTGTGCGTTGATAGATCACTAAGTCAGTCAGTCAGTCAGTCACCTTTGAGTTTTATATATATAGATAAGCAACTATACGATTCAGTGGTGAATATTGACCGAGATTTGTCCTGAATGGGTTACTTACAAAGGGTGCGAATACGATATACGAATTATATACGATACATTGAAAAATACATTTATTCATAGCGAATATTTGATAGCAATATTTTGGTTATCAAACTTATCGTATCTGTTTATGTAAATTATTTCTTTTTAAATAAATAACAATCTTGTTTGATCAGCCGTCGTGTGGTCGCTTGTAAAAGGCATATTCTTAGGTTTTTCACTTCAATTGTGTTATTATACGATTCGATTACGATTCGTTGCAAAATTAAAAAAGATAGACCCCAAGTTCGTTTGAGTCTGGGATGATAGTATATATTAGGAAACCGTAGTTTAAAACAATACAATAATTATTTGGGGCCTGGGGGCTACTCAGGCGCACGAACTTCGGACGAAAGTACGGACATTTCCTATTCAGGAACACTTACGTAATCGTTCACGAAAGTACGGATTTGACAGCGACGTCACGACGGATAGGCTACTCAGGGCTTATTTTACGGGCTTATAAGTCAAAATTCACGTAAGCTACAGAGGTGACGGCCATATCACAAACTTCGCATATGCCTGAGTAGCCCCCTGTACCAAAAATCTTATCCCGTTTAGGCTCCTGCGTATAGTCAGAATATATGAAAAGAAATCACAAGAAACTCGCCAATCATAGTTTGTACAATATAATGTTAGTATTAGTAGGTGCATTCTTGCTTAACTGTAAATTAAGCATCAAAAATTAACCTAATACAGAATATAGCCCAATGACTTAACGGGTCTGCCCACTCCTTCTCTGAAAAGGATTGTAAAACAGAAGCTAATTAAGAAGGCTTACTATAAAATTATTGATTATGGAAATGCGTGCTTAAACTAGTGTTTGAGCTTGGCTTACTAGAAGGATTTTTGACTTTGAATTAATTATTTCATATACAAGGCTATGATTGAGTTTCTTGTGGTATTCTTCTCGTCATAGCCTTTCCGAAGCCATTGTAGAGTCTGACGATGAGCAAGCGCACGCCTTTAGTGCCTATGCTAATAAACTATTTTCATTTCATTTTATTTCAATAAAGCTAGTACCTAAGTATATAAGCACACCAACATACATACAATTGTCTTCTTATTAGGATTACTTCAACAGCTTCTGCAGCTCAAAATCTTCTTCTTTAGTGCTATTGTATGCTTATATTCATTTACTATGGTTGCAGGTCGTCGTCTCAACATTCTGTTGATAATAGCAATAATACTATTGATAAATGCATTACTGATATCAAAAGATCTGTCCACGCTGACAATGCAGGCGCTCACGCCACCCCCGCCGCTAGACCACGAGCTGACCCACTTCATCAGAGAGGGAGGCAGAAGACTCGACACCTACTTTGATGATCTGTAAATACCCTTTTGGACTATTCACCCGCAATACCACACCCGCAATACCACACCCGCAATACCACACACGCACTAACGGCTGCAATTTTCCAGTACAGATCCGCTAATAGAGCCGTCGCAGTCATGCACCACAGAGGGGAATACGCCCCTGGTGGCGCTGGTGACGAGTGCACCACACAGGGTGCTGCAGCGGGACACTGTCCGCAGCACGTGGGGCAAGGAGATTCCTACGTACTTCTTTCTGGGACTACCTAGTGCGGAGATTGATGAGCAACTGGTATGATATTTGGGTTTCAGAGACTAGTTATGATCAGTTGATCTTTACTTGAATACATTTTATTCCATTTTATGCTGTCAAAATTATTTACTAATAAATAATAAATCTTTAAACACGACAACCATTAGACAGTAATCAAAATAAAATAGTAATTTGCATTGATATATTAATAAATAACGATTGAAATCATTTCTTATAAATGCGTGTAACAGAACGTAATGACAGCTAGGTGACAGCAGACAGTTGCAATGGATTATTATCATTGGTCAGACATCACGTCAATAATTTTGCAAGCTTGCGATTGGTCTAATTTGTGACGTTTAAAGTTTTGAACTCTACCCAGTGAATATATGGATCCTATATATTGATTCCAGGTAGATTATTACGTAGAGGCGAAACAATATAGTGACATAATTGTGTGCGATTTCGTTGACGCGTACCACAACCTGACATTGAAGACGGCCTGCATGCTGCAGTGGGTGTCGCGTCATTGTCCACAAGCAGGGTATGTGTTGAAGACCGACGACGATGTGCTGGTCAACCCCTGGAGGATGGAGGAAGTGCTCAAGGACAATGAAGGTGCTGCATTAATAGGTGAGCTTCCTCTGGGCTGGCTTAGTGGAAATGCACATGTTCCGTATCATAAATCATATATATTATTAATTTTGCTGGTTGGCAACATTCCTGTTCCCCCGCCACCTTATTTCGTCCCGACGGCAGCGCCCTCTCGGCGACGACTGGTGTAATTAGCAACAACCGACAAATAAATCGTGCACCATCATTGTCGTCGCAATCAAGAGAAGAATCCACTCATACAATAGACCAGCACTTAAGTTCGCCCCATCGTGAGTACCTTTCTTTTCCATTCCTGCATACTGTCCGTCAGCCAGCATTTTATATTACACAACATATATTAGTTATACTACAGCCAGTGTTGCCAACCCCAAGAAACTAAAAAACAGCAGTTCACCAATAACAAAACAGTAGGTGAAGTAAAAAAGGCAGATTTCATACTGTCCTCATATAATTAAAACAATCACCTACTTTTATTAGTCACCAGGACTCACATACATTGTTATATAATAATATTGAACGCAACATAATAAAAAACAATTGCCCCATCTTCAGTATTTTCAGAATCATTTACCTTTTTAAAATTATCGATATTTTTGTTAACTTTCTCCATTTGCCTTTCTGTGGCTTCAAATAACAAGAGTAGATACTGCCATCTAATGTCATTGCGTTTTATTACACAGTGGTTCTCATTGCATAGTGTAATAGGTGGCTGAACGCTAATTGAAACAGCTAAATCTACTGTTAGAACAGTAGGGTTGGTAACACTGCTAGCTACGACATACAAATTTCTACGTAAAATACAAATGAATGAATTTCATTTAGTTGAGTGCTTAGAGCCACCCCTTAGTTCGCATTAGGGATGTTTTGTTTACAATTGACATAGAAATAATAGGATAATAATCGATTGCCTATATCTCTCCCTACTAATATTATAAATGTGAATGTGAGTTTGTTTATTACGTTTTCATGAAACTTTGTACACATATTTTTGGAAGTAGCATAATTAGAAGTAACATAGGATACTTTTTATTTTTAAAAAATATTATTTTTTACTATAGTTTCCAACTGACTATAATTTCAGCTGTTTGGAATCATATTGATTCATTTCTATTGAAATTATCTCTGATACTTATTTAATGACTTAAATGCGAGTGAAGCCGCGGGTAAAAGCTAGTAGTTAATAAATGACATAGTATATTTTGTATTGTAATTTATAAAATTATATGTTGACAGGTAGTAGTTGATAGGTTGACAGAGTATACTCGCTTAGTAAATTTTAAGCAGCTCGAAGACGTAAGAATGTCTATCGTTTCATGTTTCAGGTTATGTTAGAAATAATAGCAAACCCCACCGAGACCCATACGTGAAGTGGTATCTACCACGATGGCTGTATTCAGAGGATGACATACCACAATATTTGACAGGTCCTGCCTACCTCATTAATGGTGAGTGACTTATAATACTTCACGCGAAATACAAAAACGATTTATGTAACTTGGTCCATTGCTTCTTTTTCAGGCGCAGACGTGGAGAGGCTGTACAGAGCAGCGTTCAATGTTCCTTTAATAAATCTGGAAGACGTTTACTTCACATATTTGGTTGCAAACAAAACGCTGAGCATAGCATTAACACATGACGACAGGGTAAGCCCTTACAAGCCGATGTTGCCAGCCGAATGCGCATACTGGTCGCTGGCAACACTGCACAGCCTGTCTGCCAATGAGATGCTAACGATATGGGCGAAGATTAAAAAAGTGGAAAGCAGATACAACAACGATGAGGATTATTGTCAGCTATTTAATAAATACTTTAGTTTTTGGACCCTGCTCTTTTGAGAGATACTAACATGGTTGTCTATTAGAAACAAAATGTAGACCAAGTATTCACTTTATTTAGTTGTTGCATATTTTCATTTAGTACGACTGGTGATTGCCATCATATGGGGATGGAGACCACATCATTGATTCTGGATTCAGAGCAGAATTTTTCTCAATGATTTCTGAGTTACTCAATATAACAACAAAGAATATGCACAAACAAAATGAAAATTGCTGTACATCCTACCTATATATATTTGGTATTGTATATATGTATGTAAATTTTCCTTTGATATGTCATCACTAACACATACAGGCAGTCCTCGGTTTTACGTCATGTTAGACAACAGAGAATAGTGACACAAAACGAAACGACGTAAAACGAGACACATTTCAGCGACGTAAAACGAGGACTGGCTATATATGTAATTGCGTTTCGTCATAGTCCTATGATAGTGACGAATTGGTCCGCGGCTGTGAATGTTTTGCTAATTTAAACTAATGCAATTTAAAATTATTATGTCACACCTGGTGTGGTGCATGAAGAAGCTGGAATAACTTCATAGTCAACTGCTACATTTGGTCAATGGTACTTGGTGGTAGTACACAGAAGATAGATAACTAAGTTATTATGTTAGACCAGTGTTTCCCAACCTTTTTTGTGCCATGCCCCACCTATGTAACCAAACACCCAGTTGATATTTTGGTCTCGTCAAGCGAAATTATACCTAATAAATATTTGCTTTTTTCATTAAAATTGGCATCGAAATCTAGCATTGATAAACCGACAGAGATAAACCTTTTTCTACTCTTAAAAACTTACCTCCCCCCCCACTTCCCGACCCCGAATCGACCGTAATTTATTTTTCCTTAAATTTTCAGTATATTTCCTTCCTTTTCCAATGGGTCTCATCCTACTATAATTTTTTTTTGTTTCAAAAATTATCGACCCTGGTCTATAATGATTTCGCCGCCCATTACAGACTGAGATTTCATACAAATTATCTTAGGACTAGTGTTGACATAACATAACTTGATTCAGTTAATAAAAATATGTAAAGACGGATTTATATAATGTGCTAGAAATAAGAACTATGCCTTAGCTCTAAGCTGTGTTAATTGTAAGCTAAGCTATATAGCTTAAGGAGTTATAACTGTAAAATATATGATATTGTAATTAGTGACAATTCAATTTGAAGACAATAAAGTTTTTTTTGTATAATAAAGGTTTCTTTGTTAGTTAGATAAATAATTAAATATAATTTATAAAAAATGTGATCTGTCTTTATGTCTTTGGTATTTGTATGCAGGGATATTCATTGTGGACATATGTATGTGTTATTATTATAAAAATTCATTAAAAATACGTTCCTAATAAATATATTCTTTTAGATGTTTTGTTTTCATTTCCTTCCTTAATGACTTCCACCTCATAGAATGATTTTTAAAATAATAATACTAATACAACAACAATAGGAAGCAGATTTAGAGCAATTGGCGACCTTATCACTAAAAGTAATTTCTTCCAGATAACCAATTGTCATTGAAGAAGCAGTAATAGTATGGGGCAATACAATTTAGGAATATTTTTTATAATCCCTACTAATATTATAAATGTGAATGTGAGTTTGTTACGTTTTCACGCAACAACTACTTAACCGATCATGATGAAATTTTGTACACATATTTGTGGAGGTACTAGAAGTAACATAATATACTTTTTTTTATTATAATTTTTTACTATAGTTTCCAACTGACTATAGTTTCAGCTGTTTGGAATCGTATTGATTCATTTCTATAGAAATGATCTCTGATACTTATTTAATGACTTAAATGCGAGCGAAGCCGCGGGTAAAAGCTAGTTAAGATATAAATATAAGTAATATGTGTCCTAAGGAATGTGACATAGTTTCTTTAAAAAGTTGTTCCGTTTTCATTTCCTGCCACCGATCGACACAACTTTGATAACAATTCATGATTAATTTTGTTTCTCGTTTTACAACCGACATTGTTCATTGAATCAATACAGAGATGGATTTTTCGAATCGCAATAATCGCCATTTATTTTAATAAAAACACGCCAACACACAGCATCCAGGGAATTTCAATATTTTGTAGATAACGCGTAGTGAAACTCTCTATCGAGTATTATAAATAGTTGTGCATTTAAAAAAATTGTCTTCTTTATCGACAAACAAATGAATCATTTCGAATGAATAAAACATGTATATTAAAAAAATAGAATTGCCGTCATGATACAATTGTCAATTATATTAACTAATTTAACTATTGTACGATATTTAGTCTTAATTTATACGAAGATAAGGGTCAATATATAATATATAAAATGTTTATTATAATTATATATGTACTTGTATGTATAATATATATTATGTGTGTATATATTTACTGTTATTTATATCTTTATTAATCATTTGTATATGTAATGTTATTTTGTTTTTTTGCACCCTACTATTTACTACCTGACAGTGGCGACCTTAGCCATTGCGAGGCCCTCTGTCCTTCGTGAAAAGTATGTGTGCGAAAGTAGATCTGGTTGTTTGGTTTAGGTATTATACATATTCAGTTCCTCGTACAATTCATGTCCAATATCATTGTATATTCTACATTGTATATATTCTATATATCTATATTTTTTTAAATTTGCTTGGGTTGTTGCGCGAGGCCCCTGCAAGAGCGAGGCCCCGGGCGATTGCCCCGTTCGCCACCCCCTAAGGCCGCCTCTGCTTTCTGATTTACTACCCTAAGGTTGGTTGCCTGGTAGAGATCACTGCTTAGTGATAAGACCTCCTTTTGTTATTTCTTTTCTTCTGTTCTTCTTTACATGTATTATTTTGTGCAATAAAGAGTTATTATTATTATTACATAGAAATCATTTGCACGTGTAGTCAATTATGAAGATATATTAAATTGAATAAAAAATCCGTCCCTGCATTGAGCACCACGCACGTGTGTTAATGCAAAAAATTAATAAAAAAGGTTAAAAATCAATCAACGATTTAAATAGTCGTGTGATTGGCACTTTTTGTTCAGTTCGCCTTTTGCATTCGCGCTCTTCAATCATGGAAAGGAGTTGGTGCATTGTCGCTGGAGTGCTGTTCTTATTCTGTGTGCAAATTATTAATGCTGGTTAGTGCTTCTTTGTATATTCATTGCATTAGTGTGCCGTGAGCCTTAGAACAGGTCGGCGAAACAGTGAGTCACGAAGCCATGGTATTAATTTGGTTATTAAGCGAATTATTTCAGAATTAATAGGTTTGCCATTTTGGTCGCTATAATAAAGACATTCAATAAAACAGTGATAGGCAGCTCGATTGAGTTCAACACCCACTCGAAGCAGGTATATAATGTATTGCGAACAATAAAGTTGCAGCAAAGAAAGCGAACAGCGAGGACGATGTAATAAAAACAATATGCATCCCAAAACGTACGGTCATCAAAATGCGATCATCACAAGCGAGCTTCCTGCGAACGCACACGAACTTCTTCGTGGAGACAGGCGCGGATTGCCAGGTGTGCGTGTGCTCCGTCAGCGGGGACGGCGAGTTCTGCTTCAAGAGGCCGGCGAGGAACGTGAACGAATGCATTCGCGCGACGGCCATTGAGGCGAACAGGAATAATACTGTGTTCGACCATTCGAGGTCCATCTTTCAAAGGATCAGGAGAGGTCAGTTTCGGTGACGCATGCGCAGTGCCATCGGTGATCAGTGCTCATGAATGAAACTTAGCTCTTACAAGGATGAACACACAAAGACAACGTACACGCATGACCATAGACTATGTTAATTTTGTTTTTATAAATTATTACCAACAGTGCTACGTTTTTGGTGCGACATTGTTTATTCAGTGTGTAAGTGCTTTGTTGGGGCTGATGCCCTGGGTTGCTGCTTTAGGAATATTTTGGCTCTTGGCAGGACAATAATAATATTACTCTTCTGTTGTGCTTTTGATCTCAACATGCATTAGTTACCGTTAGTCCTCATGAATACGGAAATTGCTCAGATTGCTCAGACAATGCGATGCGATGTCTCGTCTGGGGAATCTAAAACCCAATTACTTATTTTGTTGCAAATAGCAATACTTTCTATTTTCTTTAAAATTTGCTTATTCAGTGACAGCAATCAATCAATTAATCATTATTGAAGTCGTTCATGTAATTGAAATATATTACATCGAAATGTGACTCGTAACAACAACAATAACAAATATAACATAAATTGAATTCTTTCCATTAACTAAATTAATTTTGCAATTTCGTTAAAATTATTACATGATATTATTGTATTATGACAAAAAAACAAAACAAAACACTATTTGTAATTAATTATTCATACAATATTGACAACATAATAAAAGAATCTACGTATTTAAAACAAAAATAGTGTATTAACGTAAGAGTCATATAAAAACAGAGAACATGAGAGAAGTCACATCACTAGTTTCATCATAGAAGGCGACCATTGTCTGTGGACATTATGGTAAATTCCATAGAGACTGCTACGTAATCAAATAATTAGACGATTTAAGTGAATAACTTTATTACTAAAAAGCATACATTTCCGCTGATTGGCTGTCTTTCAATCAGGTGGTCATTTGACGCTTGAACAAACAGAACTTGTTGCACTAGATTGGGGCTACCCGCCGCTGATATGCAAGCGAGGCGCCAGCCATTACATAGAGGCGATCGCGAACGAGACGTGCGGCGCCAACTGCCACTTCTGCGTCTGCCACACCAACGGCCTGAGCATCGACTGCATTCCCCGCCGCGTCTGGCACTGCGACTACCACAAGAAGATGGCGCTGCCCGGCTACATCCGCTACGACTACCAGCGCCTCTTTCAGGGCCAGGACCGCCCCGCATACTTTAGAAGCGTTTCTTACAGGCTGCGGAGAACGATGGAATCTCAGGTTTATGATCTAATCAAAGTCGGTTCGTGGATTTTATGCGCCTTTATATGTGTTATGCACCTGAGATGCACTTTACTGCGTTGGCAAACCTTTACCTACTTTCACGTATTCAAAAGATTTCAATTAATTCTTAATTACTTAGAATTAATTATCATTTAAGTGAATATTTTATGCGGGTTTTATTATTATACGTTTTGTTTATTATGATCTACGATTGTTGTTGATGGAAGGTTTGAAATAGCCGTTTGTGAATAATCAGTGTTTTTTTTTGTTATCGGTTATTAATTGGCGTAATTTTAATAAAGCTTAAAATTAATTAAATTACGATGGACAATCAATTTAAAATGAAAACAACGCGAGTGCGCGCGTCAATTTCCAATTAAATTCAATTGTTCTGGATCTCTATTTTTTTAATTTACTTTTAAGAAAAATATACTTTTAAATAATTGTTTTTACTTCTAAACTAAATCGGCTTATGCTTGAAATGAACGTCCGCTTAGGTCAGCGGTTTTAAACCTTTTTTTTGTTGCGGCACTTCTAACGATTTCAAAATTTGGCGGCGCACAAAGAAAAAGATAAGTTTAAAAATTATTTACTTACCTATAACACACTGCGTAAAATAATTTATGATAATAATTTTAAATATGCGAAATAAAATAATATGTACTACAAAAATAACAGTGCGTTTATTAAGGGATTAATTACAAGTTAATAATAGGAATATATAAATAATCTGATTTATAAATTGGTATTTACTTTTTTTCTGAGTTAAAATGCAGTTTTTTTTATTATTATTATTTTATGTACAGGCTATGATTGACGAGTTTCTTGTGGTATTCTTTTCGTCATACGCCTTTCCGAAGCCATTGTAGAGTCTAACGATGAGCAAGTGCACGCCTTTAGTGCCAATGCTAATAAACGATTTTCATTTCATTTCATTTCAATACTTTTAATGCGAAATTTGAGCTTGATGTTTTTTGATAATTTCATTTATACAGGCGGGCTTAATGCTAGGTAGCATTTTCTACCAGCCAACCTATGTATAAATATTTATTAGGAGAAAAGAAAAAATGTGAAGGGAAGGATACATAAATAACAAAACATTATTATATATCTAAATTTGGTGGGTACTTTTAGAATTTCGTGACACGGTAGTTGAGAATGACTGGTTTAGGTAGTACATATTGTTTTAATGTTAAATTATGCGTTTCAAGTTTGTGAATATTAATTTGTCAGTATGATGGTAATAAATAGAGGATGGTGATTGCAGGAGGCGACTCGCTGTGCTGCGGCCACGTGGATGGCCACGTGAGGAACCTGCACCGCAATGTCAGGAGCAGAATACGCAGCCTGGGGCACAAAGTCAACAAGGAGGATCTCATCAAGGGAGACTCGGGAGGGGATTATGCGGATTTTATTGTAAACAATGATTAACATCGCAAATTAATTCATGTTTTGTACTTTTATATGATTTATGCATCTGTTAATAAATATTTTTTTGCATATATTGTTTTTGATTTTATAACCTGAAGAGGTCGGTAACCTTTTTTGGCCGCTTGTCAAAATTAACCAAAATGCGAGTATTAACACTAGGTTTACGGACGTTTTCTATATACCTACTTCTACTAAAACGCGTCAATTTAACGCATATCGTAGAGATAGGTATACCACATAGACAAGTTCAGTAATTCAACACTTTTAAAGAAAATAGACTTCAATTTATATTTCCCTCGATCAATGAATAAAAGTCATACAAAGATTCTCTGATAAAAGTCAAAATGCGTCAAATTGACGCGTCCCGTAAACCTAGTGTTAAGGAGACGTTGGGTTCAGATATATTTTCGTATTAAAACAGCATTTTAGTAAATAATAAGATATATTTTATTAAGAAAATACTTACAAACATAGTTGAATAAGCTTTCTTTACGATATTAATGGCTCCCCTGATGTTGAACTTGTGACGTCAATATATTGGGGAAAAAAAAATTAATGTTTATCTTTATATCTTATACTTTATTTTCGGAACTAGAGTGGGTCACTTGGAACTACCAAATGGGTCATTCGGTGACCCACGGGTCATAGGTTGCCGACTCCTGCTCTAAAGCTTAAATTGGTCTTAGATAAAGTCGTTAATGAAAGTAGGTAGATGAATTTCAACTACGTGGTGGCTATTTCCAACAAAATCTTCGTAAAGGTTTGCCAAACGTAATATGTAGATGCCCAAGCACGAAGTCGCACCGAAAACCCTTTGACCATTGACCAATGTTGACTGCCTCTATTACATAATTCTGTAACACAATGGTATCAGTTGATACGAGCTATTATATATCACTCTTATTATTAAAAATCTCCCTCTAGTACATATCATTCTAGACCAGTGTTTCCCAACCTTTTTTGTGCCATGTCCCCCCTAATGTAACCAAACACCCATATATTGATATTTTAGTTTCGTCAAGCGAAATTATACCTAATAATTATTTACCGCAATTAAGAATTTGGCACCGACATCTAGTATTGCATTTAAATGGCCCGAAGCGAAAGGGTTAATTAAACTCGTGTCGAGTCCATTTTCGAATTGCCCCCATTAACTTAACTTTGGGAAACACTGTTCTAGACCCTTGGATAATAAATTAATTTATTTCTTAAATATTTAATAATAAAAAATGTAGGCAACCAGCACAAGGCACCGTTTATGCAATTTACAATATTTGTTGCACTGATGCACCGACAGCACTGTTCAATGCACATTTCTTATCATAATTAAATTAATATTCCTCAATTCAGTGATAGGAGTAAAGTTTATTCCAGGGGTGGCCAACCTCCGGCTCTTTGATTTGATTAATCCTATTTGTGGCTCTTGATAAATGTAACCGAGTTCCCTTTTCATTTTTGTGATATTATATTTTAAAAAATTATTATTGATGTGTTTCAAAATGTCTTTTAAATTACTGACAACAAATATGAAAGATTAAGTGCAACGTTTTTAAATACGTATTTAATTGCGACTCGCAAAAATTTCAAATTTTGAAAAGTAGCTCGGACTATCAAGGAACTTGGCCACCCCTGGTTTATTCATTCGTATAATCCAAATGTTTCACTTTCATCACATAAACTGTTTTTATATATGAGTCTTATGTTATATCAAGAATCATAAATTGTAACTCTAAATATACAGTGCAACCTTGATATAACGATACTGAAGGGAATCAGAAAATAATTTATTACAATGAGGTTCGTTATACAGAGGTTAGGTTGGTCTACGATTCGTTTTAACAAGGTTGAAAAAAATATAAATATCAACTTTACGTAGATACTAATCTCCTTTCCCTGTTATAGCGAACAATTTCGTTAAATAGAGGTAAATAATACTTTCTTTTTATATTTTGCAAAAATTGAAAATTCGTTATAAAAAGGTTTTTAACAAATGTATTCGTAATTGCATTAGCTCTTAGGGGCAGTTTATTTATTACTTAATAATAGAGAAAGAAAAGATAAGAGTAAGTGAGTAAGGAGATGGCGGCCTTATCAATAAGAAGCGATCTCTTCCAGGCAACCAAATATTGAGGGTTGTTACATTAAGGTTACTCTGTATATATATATATATTTGAAATTGAATTGATTCTTGATATAACGTAAAACTCCTTCTCAATTGTAACAAATTCCAGTTGGAAGCGACGATGACGATCTCGAATGTGTCCCATTTGTGTCAGAATACACGGACTGTACTGAAGGTGAGTGCTCGCGTTAGACAAATGCATTTATTATTATTTACTATTAGTTTAGGGCTTCTATCTGTCACTATATATCAGCCCCAACCTAAATCTACAGAACTTAAAATTAACCCATTACTTCCCACTGTCCTATTTTTAAGACACTATATTAATTTTTTTTTAACCTATTAAAAGTTTTATTTTTTATTGTTTCTAATGAAATCGTATTTTTATAGTATTTTTCTGATGAAATAATTTTCTTAAGTGAGCATCACACTAACTCGTTTAGGTAATATTTTGAATTTGAACTGAAAGCAAATTAATACACACAACCAGTGATTATAAATGTTATTTAAAATAAAATAATATTCCTATAAAGAAAGGATGAAAGCTATGAAACAACTGAATTCGTGGCGTGGCGTCTATTTTTACAACAAAGGAGATGAGAGCAACCACAGATGCATTTTACTATTTGCAGCCAACATATGTACGGGTTGTCGTAAATGCACTTGCAACGCCGAGGGTGGTTGGGACTGCAACCACGTGACCGAGTGCCCAATCGTTGAGAAGCAATTGGACAAACATCCACAAATCGTCGAGAACGCTCTGGATATGTTGAAATCTGGTGGGTTTGAATTGTAATACATATTCTTCAAGCCAGCATAGCGAAGGTGATTGCCAGGCAGAGGCGGCTCGTCCTAAAGAACGCTGGTGCAGTGCACTCCCACGAAAATTACAGAAGTAGATTACTTCTATATTTCTTCATAATACATACTATCCTTACATTACATTCATTCTATTCTACTATGCCTATACAATAGTCTGGAGCACAATAGCCCTTTTTTCAATCCACATTATATTATACTGGCAGTTGCCCGTAATTATGAAGATATAAAGTACTATGAAGTTTAAAGATGTTTCATATTTCAGTCAACAGACAATGCCTATCACACTTCTGTAATAAAGTGGCATCTAACCACAATAATGACACCTAACCTTAAAAATTCAAATAGTTTTACACATTACAAAAATGACAGACGGAAATAAAAATAAATATTAGAAAAATCCAAACAGCTAAAACTATAGTCAATAGTAAGCTATAGTCAAAAATAATACTTTTACTACCTCCAAACATATGTGTACAAAGTTTCATGATGATCTGTTTAGTAGTTGTTGCGTGAAAACGTAACAAACAAACTCACATTTTATAATTTATATTAGTAAAGGGATGTAAAATATACTCGCAAATTAATAAATAAATATACATATAATATTTTCCAGACATTAATTATAATAAAATTATCCAGCAATTTTGGAGTGAATAACATGATGCCGCACTGTTGTCCGCACTTTAGCTTAACGTCAAGCAAAGTGTGGACACTGTATTATTTAAAAGAATATTTCTTTCAGTGATTGCGTCGGGCAAACCGGTGAACATAAAGCCAGCTCTAATAAAGGAAGGGAAACATAATAATAATTTGTTATTTGGTAATTATATGAGGATTTAGTTTGTGTTTAGTTTTTAATTGAATCCCTTATGAACGTTTTGACAGCTATGATTCTGACAGTTGATTATTCCCGCTTTATTTTTCGATATGGACAATGCTAAAATGTAATGTTATCTTTCAGGTTACCTAGTCACCGAATCATGAATGCACCGCACAATGCACTTGTAAAATCAGACAGTAAATGCACAAAATGGCACTTTCTTTTGATAATAAATTAATTTTAAAATGTTACGTTTTTTGAATTTGATTTAATGTATTTTTTTTCACTTTACTTTATTATTAAATAAAATAAATTATTTCGAGGTATTTATAATTAATTTAAATTAAAATAAATAATAACGTAAGTATATGTGTACTATTTAAAAAAGAAAGAAATAACTTTAAAATTTGTATATTTAATACTATTATATATATTGTTGAAGTGAACAAGCCGCTATTACAGTTGCTGCATATTGTATTTAACACTAGATTTACCAAACCAGTCAAAATGACCGGTCTTGCAAGATCAAATTACAATTTCTACTGCATCTAACATTTTCTTTAATTCTTCTTTAATATATAACAGAAGAATTAGTTTTATGAACTTTATATTATTTTATATATATTTGTAACAAATATATACTTTTTTGGTTTTGGTAGAAATAGGTATATTTAAGCTGGTAAATCTAGTGTTAAGTATAATTGTATTTCAATGGGAAGCTACGGATGATGTAAGAAAATAGAATAGAAAAATTGTAGAAAAATTGTATATTTTCAGTGGACAGTGATATTGATAAAAAACTATTATCATTAATAAATAGAAGAAAACGTGGTGTTTTGGATGTCACGACAGACGACTACAATGGAACGATTGCTTATTTTAACACGGTCGATGACATTAATGAAGGTGAGTTGCAAGACATTGGGTCTAACCCCACCACCAGGAGCATATCTCCCTCTACTCCCATACAAACTAAACTTCAGAAGTAAGTAATGAAATGATGAATTGATTGAATGATTTGAAATGATTTCAAAATTTGGCTGCACAATGGTTAAGAATTACTGGTTTACTCCCTTGTTTTTGTGTAAATAAAACTACGGGTTTCTTTTCAATCAGAAAAAAGCGATTTATTGAATGCGACAGTTACTATGTATTAGAGCCGCGGCTAAACTACCCGACGTTCTTAAACGACGGTGGTTCCATCTAGTATTGCACGTAGGAACTATTGTACAGTAATAAAACAAATATTATATTACAGATATATTAAAAAACTCAAACGACACTGGCACCATATCAGCTCAGAAGATTCACCCAAACATGCCAAAAGGAACTAGAAGATTAGACGACTCAACAAATGCAACACAGAGTAATAATTTAAACACAAAAAGCAATCGACCCTTGGATCATAATATAATCGATAACACTATTGACATCACAAACAATAAAGATCACAAATTAATCAAAGAAAAGGTAAACATTACAATCAATGAAAGAGATAAAGCGATTTCCAAAATAATAGCAAAGGAAATGAAAAGAGGCGAAGAGAGAATCGGGGATAAGGATGCGCCAGTCATATCAAAAATCAGTTTTACACCTGAAAACGACACAATCACTGCAATGGCCTACATAGCTGGTAATCTTTTAAACAAACTTTGGTATATGGAAAACGATTCGGAAGAGTCGACTGAAATCGAAAAAATAAAGCATGAGAAAATAGCCGACCTCTTGGACTTATTTAAAGCACCACTTACAATCAGACAGGAGACCTTTTTAAGGAACGCCTTGGAAAAGTTATCAGAAGCGATCGTCGATAATGAAAAAGAGGGCAAAGGAATAGATACAACACTGTGCGACAAACTGAAAAACGAAATGACAAATCTAAAAAGCAACGAGTCGAAGATGAATGATGAACTGGAACGAGGAAAGTTATCGAATAGGAAGATGACAAACATACTTGATTTATTAAACGAATTCAAAACAGTGAAGAAAACTTTAGACTACATTGAGAAAGAAATAACTACCAAAAGTAATTCGACTGTTGCCAAAGACCATCAGTTATTTGGTAATATATTAGAAAAGATAACAAAACTCCTATCACCCGATCATAAACATAAAAGTACGTCGAAAAATATAAGGAAATTGAATCTTTTTAGAAAAAACCTGTATTTGCATCCAAAAATACACGAAACATTTCACTTGGACCCGAGTGAGCTAAGTCTATCGATAAAAGATAAAATACTTGCCGACTATTTAAACGCGATGGAAGAGCAACCCGATTGTCTGTTAGGAAAGCTGTTGAACAGGAAAAACTTGGATTTTTTGAACGCTGACGTCAAACAAAATATCCTACTAAATCTGTCAGAGTTTTACAAAATTAAATCTTACGCTGATCTTATTAAATTACTGAACCCTAAAGTTGAAAATGTCACAAACGCTACTCAAAGTAAGCGATCAAACATAAATATAACCGATAGTTTAAACAATAACACAAATGCAATAACAGAAAAAGGAGTTACAGAACCAGTTAACAAAACTAATAACGTAAAAGAAATGCTAAAACAACACTTAAAGGAACTGCTGAGTGATCTTAAACAATTGAAAGAGCACGCTGGAGTACATGCCAATGACAATTTTGATATATCAGAAGTGCTACCTTGTCTAGCCAATTTCCTAAAAGCTGATCCACAAAATGTTAGAATCAACTCCAAAGACGTACAAACGCCAGCGGGTAAATTATTGAAAACATTAAACGATCTTAAACTAGACTTGGAGAGTCCTCAGACCAGGCGTCTACAAATTTCCGACGACAATGCTGAAGATATACCAAAATCACTAATCGTGTGGGATAGAATGATTAAGAACATGGATATAGCTGCCATCAAAGCGAGCGGTCGTAGGAGTATAGATTTAGAACCACCGAAGGATTTGGACAAAATGATCGAATCCCTAATGAATATAAACCAAACATTTAGAAGTTATTCAAATTTGACTAACACAATACAACCATCAGAACGTATGATACTTTTAAAAACAATATTAGCAGATGTCAAGCAATACATTAATACGATTCAAGATATTAGGCCGATAATAGTAGAGAATACAATTAGTGATAGCAAAAGAAATATACTAAACAAATTATTAGAACACACCAAACATAACATGCATGAGAGAGAAATAATTCTTAGTAAAATTACTCCAAACGACCCAATAACAAATTTTAATAATGAAATTAAGAAACATGAACATGCTAAAGGACATTACACAGAGAATAACATAAACAGGATGATCAAAGAAAGAGTTGAGGCTATTTTGAGTGGAATGGAAGAAGGAGATAGCAAGAGTCTCAAATATAACATTGCCAGACGAATTATTACTAACATTGAGAAGGGGGAGCATTTAATCGCGAGGGAATTGTTCAAAATATTAGTCGCAGATCATACAAATGTGTCAACAACAAATTCAGGTGATTTGTATAGTATATAACAGCGGTTCTCAAACTTTTTTTGCGAAGGAAAAAGCCTTAATATAATTATAAAAAACTGATATGTATTTATGAATAATCATATTTAGTTGCAATATTTAAATGTAACCTTATAATCTCCCTTTGGTAGGTATTTTTTGCAGTATTCTAGCCCTAGGGTTCCGCGGAACACACTTTGAGAATGGCTGGTATATAATCCTTAAAATTAAGAACCTTTGGCATGCAAGAGTTTCATTTCAAATATAGTTTTATTTCAGGCGTAAAACTTGATGCAGATCAGGTCGAACCAAAGGAATTACATTTAGGTTCAGAACAATCAAAGCACAAATGGGATTCGGACGAAGCGCACATACTGAATAAATTAATAAATGGGGCTGAAACTATTTAACTTATTCTCTACCATATTTCAATTTTATTTACACTTTTATACTTTGTGTAATAATTATATTTTATTTATTTAATTAGTTGTTTTATTACTTACTAATAATAAATATATTTAATAACTGGTTTATAAATACAAAGTAATCAACATTCGCTAATATTTAGTTGCCAAGTTATCCTTTCACTAAATCATAGAGGTCGCTTCTTTACCTTCGAACAGCTTCCTGAGGTTTATTATTATTTCAAGTTTGTTAAAACTTTGTATTGTATAAAAGTATGGCAGACAGACAGACGGGGGTAGGAAGAAGTAATCCCTACTTAAAACGGAACTTTAGTGGAGTGTTTATAGCGCAAATACCTATATTAATTAAAAAAAAACTGTAATATAGTTTAGTTAGTTGGCAATAGTAAGAGATGGGAATTGCCTAGTGTGGGGTTCAATCTATATCTATACGAGTATACTAATATATAAAGAGGAAACATTTGATTGTTTGTTTGAATAGGCTCCGAAACGACTGGACCGATTTGAAAAATTCTTTTACCATTAGAATCGTACATTATCCCTGATGAACATAGGCTATAGAATATTTTCAAAAACCCGGATGAAAATTTCAATAATGTAACTCAAAATGTGAAAAAATACAAAAAAATCATTATATTGCGTACACTGCGGAAATTATTGACAATAGATCAAAGTGATATAATACAGTTTTATAGAGAACATCAATATCTACAAAAAAGTCTGCGATACCATATGTCTAACTATTACAGTTATGTCACAATAACTACTTTTTCATGTTAAAATTTAAACTTCATAGTACTTTATATCTTAATTACTACACGAACGAAGTTACGAACAGCTAGTAATAAATAAATAAAGGAAGCTAAAGCCTAAAAATCCTACATTCAAGTAATGATCAGATGACTACAGACCTACTACATGGAAGCACACTAGGCCAGAGGGCAACAATAAAATGGAAAGTTGTAATAACGTAGAATAATGTGTCCGAGAGAGACCGTTCGCTCGGAAGCGCGGCGTCCTCCGTCTGACAGCTGCACCGAGGGCACCGTTCTGTGACGTGAAGCAACACTTTGCGTAAACATTTATAATTAAACGTAGCAAACAAATAATTATAATTTTTATTTAGTATAATTAGGAAAGAAATTAAACTTAATGTAAATACAATATGAATATTGCAATAACAACTAAAAGGTATTCTGCTGGACATGGGCATATCTCATTAATTACTATTCCTACACTAAAATAATGTGCTTTGGACTCCCTATCAGTGGGCTTATCACGAATTTTAGTCTAGCTATCGAACCGAGTTCGCTTCAAGCGATTTGTATGGAAATTTGAGCAGCGCCACCGCGTGCGGCTTAGGAACTACAATATTTTAGATGCTTTTTGTTAATTTTCGAACGTCTCGATCTTTCGTTCATTGGATAGATTGTTGGTGCTCGTTAGTCGTTAGTAAAAATTCATGATCCCGATTGCTAACGGATCCGTTTTACTTGTGACAGCTCGATTCGAAAGCCAGACTAAATTCGTGATAAGCCCACAGATCGCATTCGGTAACTTTTAGTCGTTTTATTCGCTTGAATATTTAGAATAACGCGATTTTAGTCCGTGTAAAGTGTTTCTAAATTAATTCACATAAAATAAAACAAAACTTAATACAATTATAAATTTCCATTGATCTATATTTGAATGAAAAACTCTTCCGCCCATTATTGTAATTTCCAAATGGTCGTTATCACCAAATCTAAATCGTTTAGTACCAAACCAAAACGAATTAAACAGACAAATTACTTTTTATAACATACCATTATTATATCATACAAAAATACATTTAAAAGAGTCATTTTTTTAATACCTACCATCAATTTAATGTAAGGTTGCGAAACATCCGAGCCGAGTGTGAAATAATGTTCATTTCCTTCCGTTGTTATGATATACACACAAAGAATAACGTAAATATAACAATATTATTACATGATAAAGTGGAATTGGAACTAGTGATCACTGTACGGCCTCCGCTACAGGTACACAATTACTTTTTACACTTCTCTAACTCGAATATCCATTCCATATCGAGTTATCGAACTAATAAAGATACTAAGTATATAAAATCATTAATTGTATTTAGTTCAAAGTATTGATCTTTATTTTCTAATATGATCCGTAAGTTCGTATCGGAGCACTTAGACTTGTTCATAATAAGATTTATTCATGTCAATTTATTTTAAATGTCGCAAAATTTCTACTTTATTACATACTAGCTGTTGCCCGCGACTACGTCTGCGTAATTATAAAGATATCAACAGATAATGCCTATCACACTTCTGTTATAAAGTGGCATCTAACCACAATAATGACACCTAACCTCAAAAATTCAAACAGTTTTATACTGCATATATAAAAAACAGGCGGAAATAAAAATAAATATAGAAAAATTCCAAACAGCTGAAACTATAGTCAATTGGAAACTATAGTAAAAATAATATATTTTTTTAAATAAAAAGTATCCTATGTTACTTGTAGTACCTCCAAAAATATGTGTACAAAGTTTCATGATGATCGGTTAAGTAGTTGTTGCGTGAAAACGTAACAAACAATCTCACATTCACATTTATAATATTAGGGGAGATAAAGTGACAAGCGGATTGAAGAATTTTTAATTTCTTATTATAACTAGTAGTTAATAATTGTTGTTGGAGTGAGTAGAGGGCGCCGTTGTCGTTGCTGCATATTGTTGTATTGAGAAATACAGTTATATTTTTGACATGTCCAAGTGTTCCAATGGGAACCTACGGATGACGGATTAGAAATAGAAATAGCAGACGTAATGACTAACAAATCTTTGAGATCTCGTTGAAATAGTTACATCTGCAAATAAAGTAAATGTATTCTGTGCGAGTGAGTTAGGGCAGTGACAGCGCCTAGCACTCGCACTCAGCCCCGCCATTCGCAGCACTAACCTTTCGCGCCAAATCTCAGCAGTATGACATTCCGGCGCCATCACACCGCCGCACTCCGTTCCCGCGCATTTACGAATCTCCGCTCAAGTGCGTGCCTAAAAGTGATCGGCTTATTATAAACAAACAAAGAAAACTGGAATTAATTTATTTAATTTCAATTGAAATGTGATATTTTTATTTATTTATTTATTATTTTTTGGATTTTCGTTTTCAATAAGGTGAGTTTTATTCAAGTTTATATTAAAAAATCGGAAATAAAAATTATTTAGTGACATTTTGTAGGTTTAAATTTAATTGTATGAATTATTTGCATGCCATATACAGTGCAACCTTGATATAACGATACTGAAGGGAATCAGAAAATAATTCGTTATATCAAGTAATTTGTTACAATGAGGTTCGTTATACAGAGGTTAGGCTGGCCTACGATTCGTTTTAAAAAAAATATTAATCTCAGCTTTACGTAGGTACTAATCTGCTTTCCCTGTTATAGCGAACGATTTCGTTAAATAGAGGTAAATAATACTTTCTTTTTATATTTCGCAAAGATTGAAAATTCGTTATAAAAAGGTTTTTAATAAATGCATTCGTAATTGCATTAGCTCTTAGGGGCAGTTCTGGGGATTTGGAATAATTCGTTAAATTGAGGAAATCGTTACATTAAGGTTACTCTATACAATGTGTACAATATGTGATACTACTAGCATTACTTTAAAACCAATTTACTAACCATATTTATGGCAAATAAATTAATATGAATTTGGGTAACCAATTATGACAATACTTAGTTATCAGAGATAGGTACAATTTCAAAAGATCAGTATTACAAAAGTGATCACTACTTAAAAGTTTCGTCAATGATTCAAATAAGAAAACACTTGTAATCGTTCCACTTGAATAATTCCAGTTGATTTGAACAAATTAAGCAGAACAGATCGTTTCAGAGATTTCAGTGTGATAATTCCAAAATAGCAACATTTTCCAGGGATGCTATTGCCATGGACTTGCTTGTCATCTTATTTTATTAATGGCTTAAAGACAATTCTGCCAATGTCGAGTATCCAGGCAATAGTCCAATAAGAAACTATACAATTTTAATTCGCACGTAATCCCTCAAGTTTTATCTATCTACTAGCTGTTGCCCGCGGCTTCGCTCCCGTTAAGAAGTATTATTATTAATTAGGTATAGTTTTTGCGGCTTTATTTTTGGTTAGCGTGTGTAAAGACGTCTTCATCATAGTAGCTCCAATCTTTAATTTCAGTTCAATCAGTCGAAAATCTAATAAGATTTGTACAAACTTTCAACCCCTATTTTATCCCCTTAGGGGTGGAATTGATCAAAATCCTTTCTTAGCGGATGCCTACGTCATAACATCTACCTGCATGCCAAATTTCAGCCCGATCCGTCCAGTGGTTTGGGCTGTGCGTTGATAGATCACTAAGTCAGTCAGTCAGTCAGTCACCTTTGAGTTTTATATATATAGATTAGATTTACAGCCTACCTACAAAATTACATTAGAGCTACATATTATAAAAAGGACTACTATACCCGTGAAGTGACCTAGTCGCGTTTCGGGATCAGCTTGGAAGTAGCCGGGATAACGAGAGGAGTGTGTGAGTGTCAATTTGGTTGATTTGGGTTATTCGCATCAATTATTTCAGCTTTTGCGTCACACGAATTTCATGATTATTAATCCCCCTTTTCCCCCTAGATAGTGTGACGTCACATATTTAGCAATTTTACACCTAGAAATTATTATTTCCATAAAACCAACATCAAATCAGACACAGGTATGAAAATTAACAAAATAATATTTTAACACTAGATTTAGCAGACCCGTCAAAATGACTGCTCTTGCAAGATCAAATTAGAATTTCCTACTGCATCTAACATTTTCTTTAATTATTCTTTAATTAATAACAGCAGAATTAGTTTTATGAATTTTATATATATTTGTAACAAATATATACTTTTTTGGTTTTGGTAAAAATAGGTATATTTAAGCTGGTAAATCTAGTGTTAATACTTGGTTATATTGAATTTTGAAATTTAGGACCCCTCCCCCCCTCGTCACACTTCATCCCCCCTCCGCCCCTCCTTCTTAACGTGTGACCTAATTTATGGATGCCCCCCTATTATTATTATTGTGATAGATCTGCGCAATGGGCTGTTGATAGTTGAATACATTTAAAAATTCGGTCATAAAACACATAAATCTTTATCAGGCCACATATGCGAGCATACAGCCTCATAAAGCGGTGGTCCATGTTGTGCGCCGAAACATATTTACGTAATGCGATCGCCAAAGGTCAGTGTTATGCGTGTATTGCACGAGATCATTTCTCACCTTGAGATTTCGTAATATAATATGATATGTCCCGATGTTATATATATACTAGCTGTTGCCCGCGGCTTCGCTCCCGTTAAGAAGTATTATTATTAATTAGGTATAGTTTTTGCGGCTTTATTTTTGTTTAGCTTGTGTAAACGTCTTCATCAGTTCAATCAGTCGAAAATCTAATAAGAGTTATACAAACTTTCATCCCCTATTTTATCCCCTTAGGGGTGGAATTGATCAAAATCCTTTCTTAGCGGATGCCTACGTCATAACATCTACCTGCATGCCAAATTTCAGCCCGATCCGTCCAGTGGTTTGGGCTGTGCGTTGATAGATCACTAAGTCAGTCACCTTTGAGTTTTTTTTTTATATATATAGACTAACTGTTGCCCGCGACTACGTCTGCGTAATAATGAAGATATAAAGTACTATGAAGTTTAATGATGTTTCATATTTCAGTCAACAGAAAATGCCTATCACACTTCTGTAATAAAGTGGCATCTAACCACAATAATTCAAATAGTTGTGTACTGCATATATAAAAATGACAGACGGAAAATAAAAATAAATATAGAAATATTCCAAACAGCTGAAACTATAGTCAATTGGAAACTATAGTAAAAAGTTACTTCTAGTACCTCTAAAAATATGTGTACAAAGTTTCATGATAATCGATTGAGTAGTTGTTGCGTGAAAACGTAACAAACAAACTCACATTCACATTTATAATATTAGTAGGGATGCTTAAACAATGGTTCTCGGTAATTACAATGTTTTTAGAGCAAACGCTTTGTTTATGTTTTAAATATGGGAAAATGCTAGCTTCCAAGTTGCTTAGTAACAAGAGGAACTTACGATATATTAATTTTATTCTGACTTCTTTAGGACAGTTCCAACACTAAATCGTGACTTCAGCTAACCTTGCACTATATAATTTCTGGCTACGATTGACGAGTTTTTTGTAGTATTCTTCTCGTCATATGCCTTTCCGAAGCCATTGACGATGAGCAAGTGCACGTTTTTAGTGCCTATGCTCATAAACTATTTTCATTTCATTTCATAGCAAGCCATTAAAGGCTAAAATATAGTGAAGAGTGAATTCGCATATGACAAGCGGATTGTTACTTCAATTGTTTGTTTTTGTGCCTTTTTAATTCTATTCGATAATTGCAAGTGTCTGTTATCCACTGTGCAATCTGATTTATAAATTGTTATTTACTTTTTATTTTCTGAGTTAAAACTCAGTTTTTTTTAAACTATTTTATGTACAGGCTATGATTGGCGAGTTTCTTGTGGTCTCCGAAGCCATTGTAGCACGCCTTTAGTGCCTATGCTAATAAACTATTTTCATTTCATGTTATCGGAGCTAGTTAAGTAAATATATAAACAAATAATATATACGCGTCTAACTATATGTATAACAAACGTTGAGGGCCACTGTTGGTCACTGTTAGTCACTGTTAGTCACTGTTGGTCACTCGACACAATAAAAATGCATATTAAATATTTATTTAGCGGTTACGTTGGCAATAATGACAATAATAGAATTTCGCAATGGCCCACTCACTTATCAGACGGAGGCCGTGCTGTTTTGTGCGATAATTATAAACACCGAAAACTTGTTTTGGACATTACCAAAGGAGATCTGTCTCAATACGCACGCACATGCGCACTATTGCAATATGCTTGTATCGTGTTTAAATTGGGCCTAATTGAGACCATCTTCAAACCAAACAAATCATTCTTCAATAAGATTCGCGATAAAATTTTTCTTTAATAGCGGCAGATTGGTTCCGCGTTATAGAAAAACGCGTTGTACATTAATGCTCGCGTTTTGTACAAATTATTAACATTAGAAGGGGGTTTAAATCGAATGAAAAACTATGTTATTAACGATATATGATAATTGAACAAATCTTTATAAATTTCACAATACAGAAATATAACATGTGATGAAATTCCCGCGTTATATGAGGGAGTAACACGCGTTATTTGAGAGACACGAATTAGCGTAATATGAAAACGCGTTATAAGAGTGCCGTGTAATAGGAGGGATTATTGTATTTATTAATTACTGTATTACATTTTATTTCGACGTTTCGTATGTTTTGCAGCTTTAATGGTTGCAGCGTGACTGCCTTAAATCATGTTTCCCAAATAATATTGATCCATACAACATTATGTAATACAGAAGTTCTCAAACTTAGGCTATATTGAATATGCCCTAAAATGTAATATTTATGCATGTGTTAACAAAACAGTCCATTCTTATTGGTATTTTCATTCCAATTAGAACAAATTACACATTAAGTAGTTCCTTGATTATCCCCATTGTTCTAAGACGCCCAATAAGTGAGTCCACTCAACTTTGGGAATCACTATTCATTGTAAAACATTTAAAAAAGGGTATTGTTGATATTTTTAAAGCATAAGAGATAGTAAGTTCTAATTATATTTCATAGGGTCAACAAAAAACCGTTATAACAGTGCTCATTGGTGTTGCCAACTGCACATTGCATGTGAAACTCATGGATGCAATAAAACTCATGCATAATTGTGTTGCAACTAGAAACTGCATTCGTTTATTAAATAGATCACTGAACCGTGAAATATCACAATGTGTCATATGCACTTTAATCCCGGCAATACTCGATTTATTGGGGATCAAAACGCAACAGACAAATTCCAACATTCATACAATGAACATGATTTACCTAATTTAAAAGACTTTTAGGGCAATGTGTAGTGTATTATATAAACACGATAACTAATTAGGTTATCATCTAATAATTATTTAT
The DNA here is from genome assembly GCA_028551675.1 of Tineola bisselliella. Classification (NCBI taxonomy): domain Eukaryota; kingdom Metazoa; phylum Arthropoda; class Insecta; order Lepidoptera; family Tineidae; genus Tineola; species Tineola bisselliella. Next base: position 34,146 of record JAPWLS010001986.1, read on the forward strand.
TTATATATAAAGCCTACCTACAAAATTACATTATGGCTATCTCTATATATATAAAAAGCAATGGCACTTTTCGTTGTAATTTATACTCAAGAACGGGCTCACCTATCCAAACCAAATGTTTAGGCTTTGTTCGGACTATTTAGTAGATGGTTTATGAGAAGTTTGCACAAAATCGGTAGAGCGGTTCTTCATTTATCACATTTTTTGTAACAAATTAATTCAATAAATGGCGGATTGTGCTGTCAAATTGAAACTATTTTCAGTGTTGACAGTAATTGAAACTTTTTATGTCATTCATGCTGTTTGATGCATGAATTTGATGTTCCAATTAATTATTTTTAATATTTCACTTTATACGTAGCGAAGCACGTACCGGACCGCTAGTATATTATAAAAAGGAGTAGTAGGTACTATTATACAAACTAAATGAAATTTTATTAAAATTAATTATACTATATCTACTATAATTTGAGGTTACATATAGGACTACTTAGCTGATGCGTTACCGTACGAAATTCCATGCACAGAGTGCAGCTATGCAATCTTTTAAAAAACAGCGAGAACTTATTCAAGGTCCTAATACATTAATAATATATATGTATATAAAATACATGTATATGTCCTATAATCTATACTAATATATAAAGAGAAAACATTTGATTGTTTGTTTGTATGTATTGAATAGGCTCCGAAACTACTGGACCGATTTGAAAAATTCTTTCACCAATAGAATCCTACATTATCTCTGATGAACATAGGCTATAGAATATTTTCAAAAACCCGAACGAAAATTTCAATAATGTAACTCAAAATGTGAAAAAAATACAAAAAAATATCATTATATTGCGTGCGCTGCGGAAATTATTGACAATAGAGCAAAGTGATGTACTACAGTTTTACAGAGGACATCAACATCTACAAAAAAGCCTGCGACACCATATGTCTAACTATTACAGTTATGTCACAATAACTGCTTTTTCATGTTAAAATTTAAACTTCATAGTACTTTATATCTTCATTACTACGCGAACGAAGTCGCTGGCAACAGCTATATATATATATATATATATATATATATATATATATATATATATATAGCTACCTATACAACATTAAATTCAGTCAAAAAAAATCCTTCTAGTAAGCCAACAGTAATCGTTTTCCTATTGTTTTATGCAAAGAGCCCTCTACAGTAACTAAGCAGTAACGCAGTGGCCACCATGTGCAGTGTGCACTTTATTATAAAGATAAGACAAACTTTCATAACAAAAAAACACACCGGTTATGTTCTCAAACGTATAACCAGTGCTCATAGACTCGGAGTCGTGACGTAACGTATAATATTACGTAAAAGGTTACGTACTCATTTATTTACTTGCGTTTGCCTTAAATATCATTTGCAGACTCAAAGGGTCGGAGGTGGACTGATGTTTGTGTTATTATATTTAATAACGCAGCGATCACGAGATGTACAATTGTTTTCTTCTCATCATACGTCTTTCCTAAGCTATAAGTGTAACGATGAGCAAGCGCATGCCTTTAATGTCTATGCCAGCGGTTCTCAAACTTTTTTGGCGAAGGAAAAAGCCTTAATTTTTTATGTATATATGAATAATCATATTGCAATGTAATATTACGTTGGAATATTTAGATGTAACCTTATAATCTCCTTTTGGTAGGTATTTTTTGCAGTATTTTAGCCCTAGGGTTCCGCGGAACACACTTTGAGAATGGCTGGTCTATGCTAATAAACTATATTCATTTCATTTGTAGATGGTAATTTTTACATATTAATACACAACATAACACATGCAATAATTATTACAAATAAAGATTAGGAAATAATATATCGACTCATTTAGATTCAGCTTTCTGATATTTATTACTTCACAAGATGCTCATTTTAAAATGTAGATTATTTCAAAAGTGCTCTTCGAGTAAAGCCGTTCTCTCTTTATAGACTGCTTTCAAGCTTCCATACAGCACTAATTCCAATTTTTCAATGCCTAGTGCTCACGATGGGCACTAAATTGAAACCTTGACGTTTTCTTTTAACTTGTGTTACTTTTTTTCGTAAATAACAAAACTATGTTTTTACGACAAACAAAAAAAAGTAGATTATGAGTGATAAACCATTGTCAAATTGCATTCACTTAAACTTGACCCCACGTAACAGATAAACGGACAATTGTTCTTTTTTTTCTACAAGCTTTCTGTTTTACTTAAAAAAGGAAAAGTTTGCTAATTGCAGGTTAGGTTTTCAATTTTAATACATGTAGTTTTAGGAAGCTCGTACCATGTGTAAATTATAGTGAACTAGCTTTTACCCGCGGCTTTGCTCGCATTTAAGTCATTAAATAAGTATCAGAGATCATTTCAATAGAAATGAATCAATATGATAACTATATTTTCTTGCTTGGCTGGGATTACTGTAGTGCTGATGTACTAAGTTTTAAATAAATAAATAAAGATATTTGATTATAGTGTGGTCCATGTGGACAACTGGTTCCGCTGTATCGGGTAAGAAAACGATAGCACACGTCCTAATGTACCTCGCGATTTTGGGACATCAGATCAGGGCAATCGATTTTAAGTCCTCGACTATAACAATTCGGTCATGGCCACTCTAATTAAATTGCTAATGATTATAATTAAAGAATTAATTTAATTACTAATGCGATTAATTAACTGTTTTTATTTATTCTATAAGATCTGAGGTAGACAGAGATTTTTGAAATATAAAAAATGTAAATATAACTTCCTTTCACTTTTATTCCATACACTGGTTTTTCTTCTTCTTTTATTAATGACACCAGTGGGCTTATCACGAATTTAGTCTGGCTTTCGAATCGAGCTGTCACTAGTAAAACGGATCCGTTAGCAATCGGGATCATGAATTTTTACTAACGACCAATGAACGAAAGATCGAGACGTTCGAAAATTAACAAAAAGTATCTAAAATATTGTAGTTCCAAATCCGCACGCGGTGGCGCTGCTCAAATTTCCATACAAATCGCTTGAAGCGAACTCGGTTCGAAAGCCAGACTAACATTCGCGATAAGCCCACAGATATCTATTAAAGACAATTCTGCCAATGTCGAGTATTCGAGTAGTCCAATAAGAAATTATTAAATTTTAATTCGCACGTAAACCCTGATGCACAATCCTAACATAATATATTATCAATATATATTATATTAATAGAATAGGACACGACTCGAGATAATTGAAGACTGTGTTAAGTTTTGTGAATCAAATTGAACACATATATCTAGGTGCGGATCCACCTAATGCCTTTTTGGGCTTCATGGACCCCAAAAACAATGAACAAAATTACTATTAGTTAAATAATTAACAGCCTCCCCAGTAGCATAAGCCTAGGGCCCCACAAATTCACGATCCGTCCCTGTAAAGTCAAAAGCATATTGCAGCTTTTGCTAACGACGGATTTAAAAGCCTTCGTGCATTTATTTTGATTTACTTAATCCGATATCTTAAAAGCTCAGTCATGTAGCCTTAAGTAGTATTCCACACAACATATATCAATCGAAATAATTAGCATAAAAACTGTAGAGTAAAGGTTATACATTTAAAAAAGATATGTTGTTTCAAGTATGGGATCAAATAACCTCAGAGGAGTCATTATAAATTAGATAGAATAGATTTAATTTCATATACCAGTTCAGTTGTTTTTCCAAATTATCTATCGGCAAATTCGATAAACCGCTAAAAAAGAGAAGTCGACCCAAAAAGGTAAAACCGGGTAGGAAATTTACTAAAGGTAACGCACATCTGGAAGCTGTCAAAAAATATAATAAGGTGACTCCAGAAGTGAATCGTGCAGCTGTTAAGAAGTATATACGTGAAGTAAATAGCGATGCCGTTCGTAAATACACGGCTAAAAATAGAGTTTTGAGGGAATATAAAAAAGTGCCCCATTACAAAATAGTGTTGTTCTTGTTACAGATATAAAATGTATCACCGCATGAGGCGAAAACTCCAATGGAGGTTCTGCAGCGCCATCGTCATAGTACAAACCCTAATTATAAACGTACAAACGAAAAACGTCGTCACAACAGAAAGAAACAATAAAGATGACCCCATTGACAACATGATCGATTTCGACGATTTCGACATTAAATTTGACAGACAATACAGTCAACATTGGAATGACAGGGACGATATTAACAAAGAGTTGCATAGATATAGTATTGTAAATAAGGTTACATTAGATTATACGGAAAAGCCACTGAGAATTGCTGCAAAGCCCAAAGCCACTGCGCCTATGGAATCAACTACTGAAGACATGAGCGTAATACCACTAGAACTGATAAGCACAACTGAAAACCCTTTAATAGACCTTTTAGAAAGTACAACAGAACCCGATTTAACTGTTATCCCATTGTCTACAACAAAAAGAGCGCTCAAAGATATTATCACTGAGACTGTAACATTGCCTACGTCGACTGAAAATGAATTGTCCACAACCGACATTCCTGATGAAATCTCAACTACTGCAAATGTAGACACAACAACGATACGAATTAGAAAAAACAAAACAATCACGACAACATTAGCACCAAGAACGAAAACTAATAAAAGAAACAAGACAAGAACGTCGAATAGAAGAATAAAAAATAAGACAGAAGAATATAAGAAGAAGATTGATGCAGATTCTAAAGAGGAGAACGTACCAATATTCACTGTACTAGATTTTGATGAGTCCCTCGAAGTACCTGAAGATTATTACGACACTAAAGATGTAATACCGACCAGGGCACCGTCTAATGACGCGCTAAGTGTGATATTCGGGCTGGCAGGAAGCGTAGTCGAGAGTGTGGTTGAGAGTGTCGCAGAGAAAGTGGTGCCACGTGGGATCTATGATCTGTTTAAGCGGATGCAGAAGCAGAACGAAGCTTTGGAGGCTGAGAGATTGAGGAGTCGGGAGGAGAATGGAGGGCTAGGTGAGTGCACAACTTCAGATGATGGTGTAACAAGAATCTGTGACAAGTGTCGGAATATTGCATCGATATATTTTACTATTTGTTGTGTGAACTATCCCACGGTAACAAACACAATATTGAAAGTCTACTACTTCCTATGTTTTATATTTACCTAAGTACAATTTATTGAAGGAATATTTTGCGATCGACTTTTTGTCGTATGTGTTATGAAGAGTCGTAACCTAGTTAAAATATATATTTATTTCTATTCATGCTAATATAAATTGTACTAAATATCTTGGTTTAGTGACGATATCTAGAGATCTATATTATAAATAAAAAATTGCTTTGTAAACGGTCAATATTTCAGGACAATTCGGCCGCGGCATCCTAAAAACAATATCAACGGGGCTGACTAAGCCGTTCAATCAGTTGATGGCTGGTGTCAAAGACATCGGCTCTCTCGACAACGACCGCAGTTTTGTGGCCGGCGTTGTCTCCGGCGTGACCAATGTCGCCAACGTCGCGAACTCACTCGCTGATAATTTCAAAGACCGAGTGCAAGCTATTTATCCAGGTTCGTCTTTAGTATTTCATTTTGTTGAACTCAAGGTTTTTAACACTAGATTTACCAGCTTAAATATATCTATTTCTACCAAAACCAAAAAAGTATATATTTGTTACAAATACATATAAAATAATATAAAATTCATAAAACTAATTCTTCTGTTATAAATTAAAGAAGATTAGAAGAATTAAAGAAAATGTTACACGCAGTAGAAATTTTAATTTGATCTTGCAAGAGCAGTCATTTTGACTGGTCTGGTAAATCTAGTGTTAATAATAAAGGAGATATTCTTAAGAGTTCCAAGGATAAGCAGTAGACCGTCTACTTACTACTTCTACCTTTTCCATGCAAGATTCTGTCTCACTAATGCGGGAAGCCATGGGCCCCTTGAACCGTATAGTGTTAAAATTCATAATAATAATTTTAAGCATCTTAACATATTTAATTGTTCCCTTGCCTCAATTAAAAATCACAAAATTTGAATTAAATAATTGTAATTCTATAATTTAATTTTGACATTTGTATATCTATATTTTTTATTTGATTTGTAGTTTTATAATGTTAGTACGTGCAGTGTGCACTGTGCATAGGGCCTACAATTGGATTGTTATAATTCTTAGTGTGATGTTAATTCCTAGTCTGGTTGTAGAGCTCTGTTTGTTTGTGGACCCAATAAATAAAAGAAACTTGCCCTAACAGGAACACTTTGGTGCGGTGATGGTCACGTAGCCCAAGCGCGCTCTGGTGACCTAGGTCTGTTCTTCTTCACGGATACCTGTTGCAGACAACATGATGCTTGTAAAATCTACATCAGAGCTGGTGACACCAAGTATGGACTCACGAATACTGGATTATTTACACGGTTAGTACGTTCTTCCATTTTCACTTTATACGATATTAGCTTTTACCCGCGGCTTCGCTCGCATTTAAGTCATTAAATAAGTATCAGAGATCATTTCAATAGAAATGAATCAATATGACTACAAACAGCTGAAACCATAGTCAGTTGAATTCTATGTTACTTCTAGTACCTCCAAAAATATGTGTACAAAGTTTCATGATGATCGGTTAAGTAGTTGTTAACAAACAAACTCACATTCACATTTATAAAATTAGTAGGGATTTGTTTAAAACGCTTATTATTGTGTTTATTTTAATTAATTTAATCCAACGTTTGTGATGATTTTTAATAACTTCAATTACAATCGCGAAAACAAAGCTTACGTCTCCCAAGCCATATTATTCGACTTTTATAACAAAGTGGGTCTAACGACATATTTAAATTTTAACCAACGCAAAAGAAAATCTGATCAAAAAATACTTTAAGATTGTCTATTGGGAATTAAAAGACCCCTGTGGCAATCTCTTAGACAGAAGTTTCTGGTTTAATTCCCAGATGAAAGAAGTTCTAATGATGATAAAATAAGTAATTTTCGTTCTTTGATTACGAAAAATTCATTGGTTTAAATGCATATAGCAGGGGTGACCAAACTGCTGCTCTTTGACTGATATTTGTGACTCTCGCTAATGTACCCGAGTTCCCTTTTCATTTTTGTGCTATCATATTTTAAAAAATTATCATTCCGTATGTGTTTCAAAAAAATCTTTTTAATTAATTATTTTTTTAATACCTTTTAAATACCTATTTAATTGCAGCTCGCGAAATATTTCAAATTTTGCAAAATGGACTAACAAGGAGCTTGGCCACCACTGGCATATATGTAGTTATTATTTACGAACATAATGAAACAAATTGAATTCGTTTTATTTTATTCATACAATAAACGTGTTTAAATAACAGTGGCGCCATCTATCCGTGAAATGAAATACTATAAAGGCACTGAGTAGTGGGCTTAAGTATCACGAATTTAGTCTGGCTTTCGAATCGAGCTGTCACAAGTAAAACGGATCCGTTAGCAATCGGGATCACGAATTTTTACTAACGACTAACGAGCACCAGCAATCTATCAAATGAACGAAAGATCGAGATGTTCAAAAATTAACAAAAAGTATCTAAAATATTGTAGTTCCAAATCCGTACGCGGTGGCGCTGCTCAAATTTCCATACAAATCGCTTGAAGCGAACTCGGTTCGAAAGCTAGACTAAAATTCGTGATAAGCCCACAGTTTGTAGATAGCTTATTTTTCATTAGGACATACGAGCTGCAACCCGTACTATTAAAAAGCCTCATTAAAAATTATTTACGGTTGCTATAATCTTTATACAATGCAACCTTGATATAACGATACTGAAGGGAATCAGAAATTAATTCCTTATATTATTAAGTAATTTGTTACAATGAGGTTCGTTATACAGAAGTTAGGCTGGCCTACGATTCGTTTTAAAAAAATATATATTAATCTCAGCTTTACGTGGGCACAAATCTACTTTCCCTGTTATAGCGAACGATTTCGTTAAATAGAGGTAAATAATACTTTCTTTTGATATTTCGCAAAGATTGAAAATTCGTTATAAAAAGGTTTTTAACAAATGCATTCGTAATTGCATTAGCTCTTGCGGGCAGTTCTAGGGGATTTGGAAAAATTCGTTAAATCGAGGAAATCGTTACATTAAGGTTACTCAGTATATCTAACCTCGCATAAAAATGTAGTTCACCTTTAGTGCATGTCCTCGAGAGCTTTTTTGATATACAGGTAGTAGAACCTGCCTAGACTGATTATATAAGCAAATAATTTATATACATTCAATTATATAATACGCAGGTTTCGCAATAATTCCGTAATACTAAATGTACATGTTACACGGATATTAATTAATTTAATTTGTCATTAAACTTTTATTATAATACTAGCTTTTACCCCGGCTTCGCTCGCATTTAAGTCATTAAATAAGTATCGAGAGATCATACTAACTATAGTCAATTGCAGAGGCGCCTCGTCCTAAAGAGCGCTGGTGCAGTGCACTCCCACGAAAATTACAGAAGTAATCTATATTTCTTCATAATACATACTATCCTTACATTACATTCATTCTATTCTACTATGCCTATACAATAGTATATTATATTACCTATATCTACGCCGCTGTAATGTAAGTTCTGTAATTTTCGTGGGAGTGCACTGCACCAGCGCTCTTTAGGACGAGCCGCCTCTGGTCAATTGGAAACTATTATTGCTGCTATTTCGCAATATATTATATATTTGAGTTCGTGCAAAAGAAAAATCCACTTTTTGCTTTTCAATTTTTATAAGGACTGCTTGACATTGGCAGTCGTATTTTTTATAAAACTTAATATAATTTATAAAAATCAAAAGGAGGTTGCGATCGCCAACAAATATAGTAAAAAATAATTTCTTTTTTAATAAAAAGTATCCTATGTTACTTGTAGTACCTCCAAAAATATGTGTACAAAGTTTCATGAAAACGTAACAAACAAACTCACTTTCACATTTATATTAGTAAGGGATATTCGTTGCCAATTTTGTAGCCCACAAATTGTTATCTTTGCCTAAAGAATATTAATGTCAAATCTACGTTATATATATTTATTTATAAAGTCTACCTACAAAATTACATTATGACTATATATTACAAAAAGAAGTACTATTATATAAACTAAATGAAATTTTAATTATAGGATAGGACGGCATGCTCAAGGTGATAAAGGGATAGATACTACACTTCTAATAAAATTACAAAAATACATAGTTTAGATGTTACACAAAAATGAAAATTAAAAAAACAAGAACCAAATAGATATAAGGAAGAGAGAAAAAAAAATGCATTTTTTTTTTTAATTTGCTTTAGCGGGAACACATTCTAAATTCGAATGTATAGTAGTGACAGTTAGTTTTTTAAACTCTCAAGTCAAGATGTCGACAATTTGCGGTCATGAACACGTTTTAAAAATGTTTTAAAATTACTTTTCCTAACTGTTACATATTATTTGTATTTAAATATAACTTTTATGGGATTAGGTTTAGTTGAACTGAGCAGGAATTCCTTTTATCGATTTTTAGGACCGAATATAGTTTTAAAAGACGTAATTTTATACCAGGTGAACAAATTGTCACGTTTGAAGCGTCGGAAATTTTTAAAAAGTGGAAAAACTAAAATAAACCGTTTACATACCATTGTAGTATAATCCGATTATAAAGTTTTAAATCTCATAAATATTATTAATTTACACAGCTGTTTAATTGTTATTATTATGTCCAGTGGCGCCATCTATCCGAAGGCGCCACTGGACATAATAATAACAATTAAACACAGCAGAGCTTAATATTGGCTCAATTTAATAATATAAAACTCAAAGGTGACTGACTTAGTGATCTATCAACGCACTATTAGATTTTCGACTGATTGAACTGAAATTAAAAATTGACAGATATGTGGTTAATAACTGGAGCAAGTTTTCAATTATGACCCACGACAGGAATGGTGATAACTACTTAACACACGTTAAACAAAAGTAAAGCCACACAAACTAAACCTAATTAATAATAATACTTCTTAACGCGAGCGAAGCCGCTGGCAAAAGCTAGTTTAATAATAAAAAAACAACAAAAAATGGCCGCCGATTCAACTAAATCCTTTTATGTAGGTGTGAGCTTTTCCATTTATATTTTAAACTTGATATAATAAATAAAATACTAATTGAAGATCGTACCGTTCACAGCTCTCATTGCAGTTGCGATAAACAGTTCCGCGAGTGTCTCCAGAAGACCAAGTCGCTGGTGTCAGGGCAGATTGGCCTCACATATTTCAATGTCCTTGGGCCGCAGTGCTTCAGGAAAGCACATCCTATCGTCAAATGCTTACGACGCACGAGGTAATTGGTTCTTTTAATGCTCTTTCACTTTTATTAATAGCAAAACAATTCTGCCAATGTCTAGTATTCGGGTAGCACTCCAATAAGAAATTATAAAATTTTAATTCACACGAATGAGGATTTATCATGTCAAAACAAAACTATCTACATCCAAATAATAATCTTTAATTTAGTTAAAAGATTAGAAGTTAATTTTTTGACATGAGGATTTATGTGTGACATTGGCATTACAGTGGATTTACTCGACATTGACAGAACTGTTTTTCATAGTTATAATTTTATTTTTTATCAAATAACATTGCACCATATTCCCCTTCTAATGGTTAGCTGGTAGAGAATACCAAATGACATTAAGCTCGCCATTGTGCCATAATTTTGTAGCGCAATAAACAATTATTATTTTTGACGTGACAACGTCTTATAATTCGATTAAGTCGGCTGCACGCACGAAAAAACATGACTCATGCGGCGTTACCTCGCTCTGAGGCGTTCCATGTAAGGCTTGAAGTGATCTTGATCAATTTCATTGTGATTTCCAATTACCTCCTTCTCTATATACATACAAATCTATTAAACAAATGAAATTAAAATTTTCTTTTGAAAAATGCTGCCATTCCATCAGTATTTTCTTAAGACGTTGTCACGTTCAACTATCGTCAGTAAACCGACTTTACAGACAACCGATTTTTATTATTATTAATAGACATTAATAAAGAAGAAGTTTAGTTATTATTTTCTTTTCATTGCACTAAATATAACCACTCACATCGACAAAGGTTAGCTGGTAAATAATGCCGACGGCATTAAGCTCGCCTATGTGAAAAAATATTACTATTTTTTTGCAATAAAGAATTTATTTATTTATTTAAGAAGAAAAGATTGTATTTAAAACACTATATTAGGTTTATTTTCACTCGTTAATATATAATTGGATCCCCCGTGACAGGCAATGCCTAGTTTGGGACTATAGAAAACCATATTATGTATTATTCTTAAATAATAAAGAAATAAATAATAATAATAATACTTCAAAAAGGGTACTTGATGTTGTAATATATATATTGTAAGCAGAGGCAGCTCGTCCTAAAGAGCGCTGGTGCAGTGCACTCCCACGAAAATTACAGAAGTAATCTATATTTCTTCATAATACATACTATCCTTACATTACATTCATTCTATTCTACTATGCCTATACAATAGTATATTATATTACCTATATCTACGCCGCTGTAATATAAGTTCTGTAATTTTCGTTTCGTGGGAGTGCACTGCACCAGCGCTCTTTAAGACGAGCCGCCTCTGGTTGTAAGGTAGCTACAGACGTTCGAATTTGCATCGTATGAATTCTATTTCAGAATAACTGGGCAAAAGTGCGAGGAATACGAACTGGATTACACCAAACCCAAAATGTGGCAATGGTTCGACAACGAAACGTATTAGACGAGCATATTCACGCCCTTCGCAGTACAGGGGTAAACAGGGATAAGCGTCCGCCTTCCTCGCGCCAACCTGACCTGCTTTGTTGTGCAGGTCGTTGCAATGATGTTGTAAATAGTTATATTAGTAAATTTATATTTAGTTTTAAGTAATTGCCATAAGAATATAATAATATAAATTAATTATTAACATTTGTTTTATTAAAATACAATAAAAATTAAGTTTATATTTGACTAGCTTTTGCAAGCGGCTTCGCTCGCGTTAAGAAGTATTATTATTATTAATTAGGTATAGTTTTTGCGACTTTACTTTTGTTTAGAGTGTGTTAAGTAGTTATCACCATTCCTGTCTTGGGTCATAATTGAAAACTTGCTCCAGTCATTAACCACATATCTGACAATTGATAGGTTCAAACTAATACCTCCTATTTAAGCGGATGTCTTCATCATAATAGCTCCAATCTTTAATTTCAGTTCAATCAGTCGAAAATCTAAGAAGATTCATACAAACTTTCATCTCCTATTTTATCCCCTTAGGGGTGGAATTGATCAAAATCCTTTCTTAGCGGATGCCTACGTCATAACATCTACCTGCATGCCAAATTTCAGCCCGATCCGTCCAGTGGTTTGGGCTGTGCGTTGATAGATCACTAAGTCAGTCACCTTTGAGTTTTATATATATAGATAATTGAAACAGGTCTTTGAGATTAAAAAACACACAGAGTGTATTTCTTATTACATAGATTATGAAATGAAAATAGTTTATTAGCATAGGCACTAAAGGCGTGCGCTTGCTCATTGTCAGACTCTACCATGACTTCTGAAAGGCTATGACGAGAGGTACGCAAGATTTTCAAATGGATTTTTGTAGATATATATATAAGCGATAGAAAGAGAAACGATCGCGGCGTCGTGGACGGCAAAGGAGATATCTGCATCCCTTTCACACATGACAAGAATATAGTTGTCCCTTTCTAATGATTGTTTCTTCCAGTTCAAAGTCCAATCTGTATCCATTTGAAGATTGTCGATTGTACAAGCAATATGTGATAGCGTTTGTGTTGACTTGCCTTGTTATTCGAGTGAGGGCTTTGAAGTGAAACTTCTTTAGAATCGTTGTGATTTCAAACCGGATGTGACGCGGATGTAACGGAAATGCGACACGTTCTGACGTTTCGCGCGCGAATTTCAAAATTTGTTTTTGCGATATCTCGACAACCGATGACGTCAGCGCGACCGCGTAAAGGGTTATTCTGATCGAAATTTGGAGGCCTATTCGATTTTTTTTTATGATTTTGGATGGCGAGAGGGGGTGTGGAGGGGAGGAAGGGGGGGGGGGGGAATCGGCGGCGGCTCGCGCCGACCTTCGGTCGACGCTCGATTTATGGCTATATGTCTTACGTAGATCGCGATTTTTGGTGGATGAAGGAGGTGGGGGGGGGGGGGGGGAATTGGTTGCGGCTCGCCTTTATGACTATATCCCTTAAGTGGATCGCGATTTTTGATACAAGGGTGGGGGGGGGGGGGGGGGGGGCCGCCGCTCGCCTTATTGGCTGTATCTCCGAAAGTAAACGTCCGATATAGTTCGTGTAAACGACAATCTTGGTCAGAATCATAAGCTCTTTCAAGATCTGAAAAAATTTTTCAGGATTTTTTTCAGGAACCGAAATTTTTTTTTCCGTATTCTATTTTATTTATTTATCTATGTAAAAGTCAAGAGGCCGTTCGCGGCCGGCTCCGAAGGCACCCCACTAAAAAAAAATGAAAATAAAATTAAAATATGGAACTTGAGCAATAAATTATGTAACATATGTTAAATAAAATTTCTTTTAAAATTAATCAAAATACTTTCATTTTTAAACGAATAAACTTTGTAATTATCCTACCCTTGGTATATATATTCATCTCATTCTTTTCTCGATTTACTGAAGTTTCACTTCTATCGTGTATGAATCGCACACACACCTTTTTTTTTATTGAAATTACATCTTTTATTGGAGTATAAAGTCAATCTCTCAGAGGCTAAGAGGCTGTACTGTATTATCTGGGTATAGTAGCTTCAGTTACAGCATCCCATTAACATATGTAATCAATTATTTTACAACTAAACGAATGCATCGTGTATTCGTATCAATTTCTTCCAGTACGCGTTGTCACTACATCGCTATCTTCAAGTCTAGGGTATGAAGGTTGCTCCAATACACCACAAGTGTTCGCTGGTCCCTGCGTTGAGATATGTTATCAATGATTAAAGCTTATATATATATATCGTAACCAAGATCTTTGCATTAGTGAGTTTTCTTAGGCCTGCATTTAGAAATAAAGGTTAAGGATAGATTCACAGCCGTACGAAACAAAATAGACCAATCACAAGCTTGCTAAATTATTGACGTGATTTTTGACCAATGACAACAATTCATTGCAACTGTCTACTGTCATTTAGCTGTCATTACGTTCTGTTACACGCTTTTATAAGAAATCGTTTCAATCGTTACTTATTAAACTATATCAGAAAGAATTAATGCAAATTAATATTTAAACTGAATATTTGATTACTGTCGAAAGCACACACACTTTGAGAATGGCTTGTCTAAAGGTTGTCGTGTTTAAGGATTTATTATTTATTACTGCGTAAAATGTAATAAAATGTAATTAAGTAATGATCACGCGTTTAAGCGTTATTTTTGAATATGGCCCAAATGTTATTTTGGCAATAAGGGGCCATTCAAGTATTACGTAAGCAGATTTTTTACAATTATTACCCCCCCCCCCCCCCCCCCCTGTCAGCAAAAGTAAGCAAACCTCTTCCCCCCCTCCCATGCTTACGTAATCATTGGTACCTATATGCATTTTTCTTTTAATGTATTCTTTTTTTTATTGATATAATTGCTGACGTAATCACGATATCGACCCCCCACCCACCATGTCATCAAAAATAAGCAAAGCAAAGACTCCCCCGCCCCCTCTCAAGCGCTTACGTAATACTTGAATGACCCCTAAATAACGAAATCGTATTTTATAAATAACAATATAAATTATTAAACTAATTAACAATTCAATCTCCCCACCTGCACTCTGATATATCCGCCTTCTCCCCATGCAGCAGACCAGGAGTTCTTCAGTATGAAATGCGTCTTTCGTCTCTGTTCTCCCCACCCTACAGCCAGCACTGCATGGTTTAGTTGGGGCAGCGTTTTACCACTACGAACAGATTGCTACATTTAGTATGAGATGGTATTTACCAGCGAAAGTTTAGCTACTATAATGTAATATTTTCTTTAAGTGCAATTGTTTCATCGGAATAAAGTCATATAATAAGCTGCCCGATGATATTAGTAGCCTCCCTCTTTATCAGTTCAAGAAAATCATATTACAAGTTAGATGAATATCTTATAGATAATAAAGCTTGGACATAATCTATGTCATTTTATGTTTACCCGTGTTCGCCTTGTAATTTTAGTATATAAGCAGAATCAAAATAAACAAGTTCAATGAACGTCACAACCTCACACGAGAACATTGTCTTTATTTAGTAACACCTTCAACTGCTGGCACAAAAGAACACATATTATTCCCTGCAATTTTTCTTTTATAATACCAACCATCTGTCATCGTAAAGGACACCTCTTTTGTAGAAAATGAACGATTTGGCCGTCGCGTCGATTATCACGACAGAGGGCGCGTGCCTCCTGATAGCGATCTGCAACGCTGGCACACTCCGCTGCGTCACGTTCACGTATGCGCTGATGCGAGTTACCGGAGTTGTTCTCCTCTCGCGACACACCTCCTCCTGGCAAGGCAACAGTCTCGTTAAGTAAATCCAGGTTCAAGAAGGACAAGACAATGAAATGAAAATACTTTATTAGCATAAGCACTAAAAGCGTGCGCTTGCTCATCGTCAGACTCTACCATGACTTCGGAAAGGTGTATGACGAGAAGAAGAGCACAAGAAACTCGTCAATTATAGCCTGTACATGAAAAAAAAACTAAATTTTCATTCAGAAAAAAAGTAAATAAATTCATTTAATTTCAACTACACAGGTATCAGCCCACAATAATATGAAAAACTACGCTAGCAGCAAAGAGAGAAGCAAACATACAACAATTAGATTCAAAACAAATCCCTTTTAAAATACTTCTTCTTTTATTAATGGCTTCAGATATCTTTTAAAGACAATTCTGTCAATGTCGAGTATTCAATAAGAAATTATACAATTTTAATTTACACAAGTTATATAAGCATAAGACATGGAATTTTAATGAAAATGGTGTAATGAAATGAAAATAGTTTATTAGCATAGGTACTAAAGGCGTGCGCTTGCTCATCGTTAGACTCTACTGTGACTTCGGAAAGGCGTATGACGAGAAGACCACATGAAACTCGTCAATCAAATGTAAGATAAACCAATAAGAATACTTTCGCAGACGATCGAATGAACGAATGATAATAATATTTAAGATAGTATATAGGACCGGTAGAGAAAAGCATGTTTGTTCACTTCGTTGGTAAAACTATGAAAGACAGTGCTGTTTGTAAATAAATTATTTTTAAAAACACCACTCGTGTCCTTGTATCACAAATAAAGCTTGTATTTCTTCTTTAAAAACCACGTGCTCAAATTTCTATAATAACTCACAACAAATTACCTTCTCAGTATATGGCCCATATTCCTCTGTCGCGGGCAGACCACGTGCCTTGACGTAGTTATACGCGAACCTCGGCCACGTGCCACCGCAGCCGTGCGTGCCAAATCTGAGAACGGTATATTTCAATTAACACTAGATTTACCAGACCAGTCAAAATGACTGCTCTTGCAAGATCAAATTACAATTCCTACTGCATCTAACATTTTCTTTAATTTATAACAGAAGAATTACTTTTATGAATTTTATATTATTCGTAACAAATATATACTTTTTTGGTTTTGGTAGAAATAGATATATTTAAGCTGGTAAATCTAGTGTTAAATAAACACACAAACATTTTTTTATATTTGTGATTCTTTTTTTTTTCTTCCCCCTCTTCCTTACATCTATTTGGTTCTTGTTTTTTATTTTTATGTATTTTTGTAACATTATTAGAAGTGTAGTATATATCCTATAATTAGAATTTCATTTAGTTTATATAATATGTAGTTCTAACGTAATTTTGTAGGTAGACTTTATAAATAAACATGCTTCAACCAATTCGCGCCAATACTAACGGATGTCCGCAATCGACCAGACACTGCTCACTGAGGGGTATCAACACCTTTCTGCGCACATAAAGCGCCCCCTCCACAGCACCCGTCACTGCAAACGCCCAACACGACTGACAGGAACCCTGCCCTAAAACGACACAGTAAAACTTCGTTATATTGCTGTCACTCACACATAGATGGCGCTTTTTGAAATGTAACACACAATAATAATAATAATTGTTTATTGCTCTACAAAAATAAGGCACAATGGCGAACTTAATGCCATTTGGAGAGGAATGCAGTGATTGAGGTGCAAATGTAATTAATAATAATAATTAAAAGTACATAATAACAGGTTACATATATATACATATATAGATATAATATCAATATATACTTATCTATATCTATACTAATATATAAAGAGAAAAAATTTGATTGTTTGTTTGTATGTATTGAATAGGCTCCGAAAGTTATTATCCCTGATGAACATAGGCTATAGAATATTTTCAAAAACGTTTGGGATCCGTATGAAAATTTCAATAATGTAACCCAAACTGTGAAAAAAAAAACATTGTATTGCGTACGCTGCGGAAATTATTGGCAATAGAGTGAAGTGATGTACCTACTACAGTTTTATAGAGAACATCAATATCTACAAAAAAGTCAGCAACACCATATGTCTAACTATTACAGTTATGTCACTTCATAGTACTTTGTATCTTCATTACTACGCGAACGAAGTCGCTGGCAACAGCTAGTATAAAATATCATTTCTATTGTGTTTACATTTACAACTCACATTTAACATCAGTGACAGCACCACGTGGTCTCCAATCGAATTTCTTGGGTAACTTTCTGGATAACTTCCTAACGACGGGCTCTGGATGCGGGAATTGCTCCACGTCGCCTCCGTAACCGGCCGAGTCGAGGAAGCCTTCCTCCACGTTCACACCGAGCAGCTGCTGTATTTCAGCCAGGAGACGGTCGCCGAGGAAATTGATCTCTAACTCGAACGTTGCACTTTGACGGTTGCCGGAGAACACGAACCTACCAATTGCATTACATTATAAATGCACTTGCAGATGATATATACACAACACTTTCCAACTTTTTAACAGTGACGTAGCGAGGGGCGGGGGGATCAAGGGAGGCATCATGTTACTCACAAATGGTTGGCAAAACAAAAAATTGCTGGATAATTTTTATTTTTATTATAATTGACTTCTAGGGAATATTTTTTAAATTTAATCCCTATATAATTTCAGCCAGTGATTTTATTTACTAATTTAATAATAATAAATTTTCTTAAACCTAGAAAAAACCTAAAACAGGACGCTTGAATGCATATACCTATATCTCGGTTGTTACATGCCCAATCAATTACACATACATTAAACCTTGAACAGTCATTTACTGTTTCGAATCATTGAGGTATTCGTCAATAGAATAAAAGCATTAAAATCAAATATGCCTTTAATTTATTTTTAAATTGTGTTAGGCTTTCATCTCGTTTAGTTTTAGTTAGTTAGTTTACTCGACACACTACAGAGGGCGTTAAAAACACATATAACACAACTTTCATTACCTGCTACATTGCATAAAAATGTTTTTTCTAACCGATTCCTCCGTACTATCCGCATATTTCCTATCGAATCGTTCTTTGAATCTGAAACGAATAAAAATACCGTAAAGCGTCTGAATTTTTTTTAAAAGCAAATTATATATTAGAATAAAAAAGTAGTTTATTAATAACAAATTTTAGTACATAAAAAATTGCGAGGACCCGTGTACTAGGTTCGAAAACCTGTTCTACTGTGGGCTTATCACGAATTTAGTCTGACTTTCGAATCGAGCTGTCACAAGTAAAACGGATCCGTTAGCAATCGGGATCATGAATTTTTACTAACGACTAACGAGCACCAGCAATCTATCAAATGAACGAAAGATCGAGACGTTCGAAAATTAACAAAAAGTATCTAAAATATTGTAGTTCCAAATCCGCACGCGGTGGCGCTGCTCAAATTTCCATGATGTATAGTATGAAGAAAGAAAATAGAGATATTTTTTATTTTATAAATTCAGGCGGATTATATCACTTACTTTTCAATTTGTATATCATATCTTTGATCTCTTGAAGGCATCGTGAACTCTCTGAGAGGCTCGAGATGAGCTAAATGCTCCAGGTTCGATGGATCCACGTGTTCTTGCTTATTGCAATTATTCTCTGCAAGAAATACTTCTTTATTTAACTAAAAATCTAGAGCAGCGGTTCTCAAACTTTTTTGGCGAAGGAAAAAGCCTTAATATAATTGTAAAAAACTGATTTATATGTATTTATGAATAATCATATTGCAATGTAATATTTAGTTGGAATATTTAGATGTAACCTTATAATCTCCCTTTGGTAGGTATTTTTGCAGTATTTTAGCCCTAGGGTTCCGCGGAACACACTTTGAGAATGGCTGATCTAGAGAGAGTATACCTATATCAGGGACCAACCTACGGCTCTTTGAAGGATTATTTCCTCTCATTTTTGTGCTATATTTAAAAAACTATTATCGTTCCGTATGTGTTTCAAAATGTCTTTTAAATTACTGACAACAAATATGAAATACTAAGTGCAACGTTTATTTAATACCTTTTAAGTAATAATAATAATAATAATAATAACTCTTTATAGTGAATAAAATAAAAAATAAATAAAAAAACAATAGGCGGCCTTATCACTGAGTAGTGATCTCTACCAGGCAACCAACCTTAGTATAGTAAACCAACAATAGTAGGGTGCAAAAAAAAACAAAATATAATAATATATGCCAATGAATAATAAAAATATACATATACTACTAAAATAAGAATAAATATATAATTAAATAATAATAATAATAAATAAATAAAGTAAAAAAGTGACAATAATAACACAGACAGTTCTACAGTGAGAGATAGTGTTCACGCAATAACTTCTTAAAGACTGTGATTGAAGGCGCGATACGCACAGACAACGGTATTAAGTACGTATTTAAGTAAATTTTGAAAAATGGACTATCAAGAAGCTTAGCCACTACTGGTGTATGTTAATCATTTATGTTTTTCCCAAACGTACAATTACATAGAGTAGGTAATCATAAAGTAATTAGTATATATTCTCACCAATATTAAAATCAAATAATGCAGGATCGTCGTGTTGATTCATTTCTGTAACTTCATGATATCTATGCGTGTACGCATCACAATTCGAACCCAATATAGAACTGTCTACTTTCACTGTATAACTGAAAAAAATAGTAATATTACACAATGACAGTCAATTACAAAAGTTATGTATTCACAAACGCCTGAATAAAAAGAAACGCAAATTATTTTAGTAATTTGCTATATATAATTTATTCAGGCGTTTCTTATAGAACTTACGCGACAGGCATAGATTTTCCGTTCTGCCTATTGACCAGCATTTCATGGTTATAAGTCAGAACTTCACCATTGCGGCCATGGTTTCCATCATCAGTTCGGACTGTCCTCGACCAACGTTCGTATTGGACATCACTCGACGTGTCGTAACCTTAAAGATCAACCCTCAATTAGTTTATTACAATGGATGTTTTTTTATAAAAACCACCACATACCATTGAAATTATATTCTGACATATCTGGTAACCCAGGAACTTGCAAGTCCTCTTTGGACATCACTTCTGGAGGTCCAACACGACATTCAACTATATTGGACTCGCCAAGCCGATCGATTCGCATCTGAGAATTTTATTCAAAATTCAATTTTAAGTTAAAAAAATTAATAATATTATGATCAAATGAAAGCTCTCGTATTTTTAGTGTTAATTTATAGTTAGACGTTTATTAAATCGCAATTTACAACAGAGCTATCTAAACTTGTTATTGTGCATAGTTTGTTTAAATTCTTCGTTATTGTATAGAGCAGTGATTCTCAACCACTGTGCCGCGGCACTTTTGTGTGCCGCCAAATTTTGCAAATATACAATAATGTTAATATTATTAAATATATCATTTAAAAAGAAAAATATTTTTATCATGAATATATATTTAAATCCACAAAAAAAATAAATTATTTTATTATTTGCTTTGCAACGCGTTTTTTCTTAGTGCCAAATTATGATGAAGCGGCGTGCATAGCAATAGGAATATGTCTCAAGTCGGCGCATTTTTACGACCAAATATAAATGAAATTATCAAAAAACTTCAAGCTCAAATTTCGCATTAAAAATATTTTTATTATTAGCTTGTAATTAATTCCTTAATAAACGTTTAGTTATTATTGTAGTATATATTAGTTTATTTCGTATATTTAAAATTTTTGTCATAAACTACTTATGCAGTGTGTTGTAGTAAGTAAATAATTTTTATCTTTTTCTTTATGTGCCGCCAAATTTTGAAATCGTTAAATATGTGCCGCAACAAAAAAAAAGGTTGAGAATCACTGGTATAGAGTATCTCAGAAATCATTGCCAAATAATTCCGACGATATTTAAATTGTAGATCTAGGTAATAAAGACTGCATATTTAGATATCTAGAATATGTAAATAATACATATCTAAATAACACAGACATTTCTGACTAGTGACCTTTCCGTCAAGTCCACATAAGGCCATAACTCATTTAAATTATATTTTTTATGTTAAATGTTAAAGAAGATATAGGTCAAGCTTCAATATCAAGTGTTATAAATAAACTTTATAAATAACACTAGTTTACAAATTAAAATAAAAGTCGTGTCCTTTCAATGTATTCCATATCGTTGTATTTAGTAGTAACAACTAAACGCAAACATATATTTATTTTATTTCTATCACGTCTATAAATCAAGTTCTTATTACATCTTATTTTCAAACTACCCATAAGTTGGTTTCGATTTTATTTTAAAAAATTTTGATGCTGTGTTTAGTTAAATAAATATTTGTTTTTACAATGTCAAAAAGGTTGTGTAAAGTACATCCTGATTGTTTTTGTTATGTGTGTGGTGAATTTATAATATCTAAAAAAGGATATCCCATAACGGATTCAGTTAAAGATGCATATTTTGATTATTTCAAAATGACGTGTTAGATTTTTTTTTATAATTTTTCTGAAACTCAGTGCACCTCAATTGTTAAGAAAAAAAAAACGTTTCATTTGAAGGACAAAAACTTTGTAAACTAGTGTAATTAAAAACATTGGTTTTCTTTATTTTATTTAACTTAATCACTCGCTTTCATTTCACACGACCGCCGTTCTTTTGTTTTTCTCAAAATTCAAGATGGCCGCCGTGTTTAGCAAATAACAGTCAAATACATGACTTTTAAATTATACAAAATAATCAAAAATACATTTACGGCGATATTAGTAGATGTACATTTATTTATTGATATAAAACATAATTATTTTGATAATAATATATATTATATGTTACGGTAACATTTAATATATTGGTTTATTATCTTGGAAAAAAAGTAATTCACCCAATAAGATCACTTTATACTGTTTTCTTCTTAAATTGGAACTAAATTCCGACTTGCAGTCATTTGACAATGAACTGATTCAAAAATACAGGACTTCAGCAAAGTCTCTTT
Source organism: Tineola bisselliella (assembly GCA_028551675.1). Taxonomy (NCBI): domain Eukaryota; kingdom Metazoa; phylum Arthropoda; class Insecta; order Lepidoptera; family Tineidae; genus Tineola; species Tineola bisselliella. The sequence continues at coordinate 56,649 of JAPWLS010001986.1, forward strand.
ACCAATAAGTAACGGAATACTCACAGCAATTCTCTGGACTCTTCCGTCGTGATTGACCATGCGATAAGTCCTCGCACCACCTTCGTGGAAGTCTACTCTGGATGCACCAGTTTCAGCGTTGTACCTAAATAATCATCTTAAGTTTTTGGCTTACCCTATACACAAAAATAATCCTTATATAGATGGCTACTTACCACATCTGATAGGGCTCAGTATAATCAGCCCTTGGTACATGTAACTCCCCTCTCACAGCAACTGAGAAGTCCCACTGTGGCGTAGGTGGGGTTTGTGGTGCTGGTTCTACCCTAAAACCACTGCTGACACGATGGTGATTTCCACTTGGTCCGCCTTTACGTTGGTCTACTGATACGGATGGGTGTTCCTCATCTGGATAATCTTGTTCTGTATCTGCGTAAATTTAATCTTTAAAAGATATGTATTTTTGTGACTACGAAGCAAATTTGGGACGTACGATCTAATGCAGTTCTGTCAATAAGCGCTGGCGGTAAATCCTGATGCAGATGGTATGAAGGTTCAGAATGGAATTGGTCCAGAAGATGTTCAGATGTTAATGCTGCAATATACACATATGCTGCACGCGTTTGCAAGAAATAGAAGCATTAGTAATTTATTGGAAAAAGGTCGTAAAAGCTATTTTTACAATAAACAAGTGAAGCAAGCACTCACAAGCAAAAAAATCGAATAATTCAATTGTTTTTCAAAATGGATCTATAGATAATGTAGTGTAGTGGTTCCCAAAGTAAATTAAAAGTAAGTAAAAAGCAAATTAATACTAATAAGTATAATTAGTACTTTTATACATAAGAAGCGAATTTTATAGTAATGAATTATTAGTTAAATGCAGCGGTCGAAAAACCACCAAGAGAACTACTAATGTAGTGGATGTACCTATGAATGGAGCTTACCAGTAGTTGGTTCGAAGGCATCTCTGTCGATAAGAGCAGGCGGGAGTTCCTGATCTTGGAGATATTGGAACTGATTGTGGAACTGCTGAAGTAGTTCCTCTGATGTGGCTGGAGCTGCTGGAGCCGCTATTGGGGATTATATAAATTATTATCCCGTGACACGACAGAATCAATGCCAATATCGAAATATTATTAAAACTCACCAGGCTTTCTGTTTTCAGGCACATAAATGTTGCCAAGTCGATTATATTCCGTTCTGTACTGATTCACTTTTTTATCTTTTGCAAATGCAACATCTGCTTCGTCTTCATGATCGTAATCTTCATTATCATGCTTTTGTTTTACTTGAGGACTTGAGTCGTAGGGTCTAGAACTTTGGGGTTTAGAGGTTTGGGTTCTAAAGTCCTGAGGTACTTGAGGCCTCGGATATTGAAATTGTGGTTTGAAATCTTGTGGATTCGAGTCATAAAGACTAGTATGTTGTTGGTTACGGACTTGAACTCTGAAATCCTGAGGTCTTGAGACTTGAGGACTGGTACCTTGAAATTGGGGTCTAAAATCTTGAGGACTCGAGCCATAGGGGCTTGTATCTTCAGGTCTAGTGCCTTGTTGTTTGGAAACTTGGGCTCTAAGTGGTGCATAAAAATCATCATTGACTTGTTCGGCGATACTTGAAGTTCTCACATCAATTCTCAAATCATCCTTTTTCTTTGTATACCTCTCGCTGCATTCTGTGAATTATTTATTTGAACTTTGAAATGGAATGAAATGAAATGAAAATCGTTTATTAGCATAGGCAATAGCAAAGGCGTGCGCTTGCTCATCGTCAGACTCTACAATGGCTTCGGAAAGGCATATAACGGGAAGAAGACCATAAGAAACTCGCCAATCATAGCCTGTACATAAAATAATTAACAAAAAAACTGAATTTTCATTCAGAAAAAAGTAAATAACAGTTCATGTCACATAATTCTCAATAATACATAATTCACAAGAATTAAAATTAGATCAGATCCACGGTGCAACCACACTGGTATCACCAGAACTTAAGACACTAATTAAATCTTTTATTATAAAAAGCTGATATACCTCTGTCTGTACAAGATTCCTTAGAATGAAGATCCACAGGCACTGGAACTATTAGAATTGGAAACGGTAGTCTATTGTGTGATCCTGGAAACGAAAAGATATTGTCGGTGCATGTTCCTCGATGTCTATTAAACGAGTTCTACTTTGATTTTATAAGTTGTTCTAATACAGCGGCTCTCAAACTTTTTTGGCGAAGGAAAAAGCCTTAATATAATTATAAAAAACTGATTTATATGTATTTATGATTAATCATATTGTAATGTAATATTTAGCTGGAATATTTAGATGTAACCTTATAATCTCCCTTTGGTAGGTATTTTTTGCAGTATTTTAGCCCTAGGGTTCCGCGGAACACACTTTGAGAATGGCTGGCATAAGAAATAAACACAATAGTAAATAACTAATAACCTATAAAATATTTTAACACTAGAAGGACAAATAAATCCGCATGTGTATTGTCAACATAAAATATATTTTATTAACAAAATGATTATGTTTTATACTAATAAACAAATGAACATCCATTAATGCCATCGCAAATATACTTGACTATATTGTGTATTATTTAAAAGTCATGTATTTGATTGTAATTTGCCAAACACGGCGGCCATCTTGAATTCTGAGAAAAAACAAAAGAATGGCAGTCGTGTGTAGTGAACGTACGATTAGCGAGTGATTAAGTTAAATAAAATAAAGAAGTGTAATGTTTTTAATTATTTATAAATTTCTTAACAATCCCTACCAATATTATAAATATGAATGTGAGTTTATTTGTTACGTTTTCACGCAACAACTACTTGACCGATCATAATGAAACTTTGTACACATATGTTTGGAGGTATTAGAAGTAACATAGGATATTTTTTATTAAAAAAATTTTTTTTTATAGTTTCAGCTGTTTGGAATCATATTGGTTCATTTGTATTGAAATGATCTCTGATGCTTATTTAATGACTTAAATGCAAGTAAAAGCTAGTAATTGGTGAATTATTTACAACACGTTCGCTAATAACTTCTAACGTGACTGTCTGCACGAAACGGACTGTATTTTTTAAAAATACTAATCTATATACGAGTATATAAAACTCAAAGGTGACTGACTTAGTGATCTGTCAACGCACAGCCCAAACCACTGGACGGATCGGGTTGAAATTTGGCATGCAGGTAGATGTTATGACGTAGGCATCCGCTAAGAAAGGATTTTGATTAATTCCACCCCTAAGGGGATAAAATAGGGGATGAAAGTTTGTATAAATCTTATTAGATTTTCGACTGATTGAACTGAAATTAAAAATTGACAGATATGTGGTTAATAACTGAAGCAAGTTTTCAATTATGACCCACGACAGGAATGGTGATAACTACTTAACACACGTTAAACAAAAGTAAAGCCACGCAAATTAAACCTAATTAATAATAATACTTCTTAACGCGAGCGAAGCCGCTGGCAAAAGCTAGTATAGTATATTATGATAGCGTCCAACCTCCTATGACATGAAATGATTAAAATGGAAAACAAAAAACCAGTTTTTAAATAATATATGAAGTCAAACTACATTATAAATTATCAATGACATTATATTTGACAGTATTTGACAGTGCGTGACCTTTTGCCGCCATTTTGGCATTATTGTTTCTGTGAACTATGTTATTATGTAATATACAATAATTATTTAGCTGTTTTAATTCATCGTGTTTATACGAACACTACTAGCTCCCTTACCACTTTCGCCTCTTGGTTGTTTTAGAAAAACGGTGTAATTCTTAAAGATTCCCTAGTAGCGAGTTGCGGAACTACTTACTACTGCCAAATTATTTCTAACTAGCTTTTACCGGCGGCTTCGCTCGTTTAAGTCATTAAATAAGTATCAGAGATCATTTCAATAGAAATGAATCAATATGATAACTATATAATTGGTTGTTTCAAGAGTTACTTTGCGGAAATCTATATTAAAGGAAATTATTTAAAATTATTTTGCTAATAATTCCCGCTATAACATCCAATAATTTGTCTCGACGCGTTTCGCCATTTCACGTGGCATCATCAGGATACGTGCGGTCGGGCTTGAAGCGAAGCCGAAGCGACCGCTAACGCGAAACTATAGTAAAATATATTCTTTTTAAATAAAAAGTATCCTATGTTACTTCTAATACCTCCAAACATATGTGTACAAAGTTCCATGATGAGTTGTACATGAAAACGTAACAAACAAACTCACATTCACATTTATAATATTAGTAGGAATATTATGAATTTTAAAAAATATTTAGGTCTGGTTGTTATGTTTGTGTGCTGCCTGCCCTGCAAGCTAAAAAACAGGTTATTGTGTAATATAAACCACATATTACCTGTTTTAAGTTTCTCATTAGAATCTCTTACATGAGTGCTTTGATAATTGCCACTGACGCCTCTTATGTAATCTGAAATACATATTTTAATTACGAGTGTATTATATTATCAGAAATTCCCTTCCTGCTTGGCTTTAGTTAAGGACCCCAAAGCTGTACGAATAACGAAAAGGTTAGGTCAGAGTTAGCTCTATATTAGTAGAGACGGCCGTCATAGCCCGTTAAAAACTTGTCTTTTAAAAAAAAATTGGCACAATTCAGAAAAAAAAATCGGTTGTCTGTAAAGTCGGTTTACTGACGATAGTTGAACGTGACAACGTCTTAAGAAAATACTGATGGAATGGTAGCATTTTTCAAAAGAAAATTTTAATTTCATTTGTTTAATAGATTTGTATGTATATAGAGAAGGAGGTAATTGGAAATCACAATGAAATTGATCAAGATCAAGATCACTTCAAGCCTTACATGGAACGCCTCAGAGCGAGGTAACGCCGCATGAGTCATGTTTTTTCGTGCGTGCAGCCGGCTCAATCGAATTATAAGACGTTGTCACGTCAAAAACTTTACATTTTCACATTTAGTAAATTCTGGGGTTCTCAACTAAAGCGTAACCCAATAAAAATTTTTCTGTTTTGTAAAGCGGATTTTGCATTCATTAACTTACGTCATAGGGCTATCATATACCACAAGGCAGTGATTGTCAAACTTTTACACGCTTAACGGTTTCAAAATTTGCCGGTACACAAAGAAAAATATAGTTTTATACGATTATATATCTAAAAAAAATTTGACGGCACACAAATGTTGAGAATCACTTGTAGTGTGGTTAAATAAAACGTCTTCCAAACATTAGACAAAAACATCGAAACATTGGGGCGTGGCCGTACACATTATTTAATAATGTTATACTTAGGTGCGTTTATTAGTGCTCTCGTTATGTGGCCACTGACGTTAGTCGCGTTCCGTTACACGTGTTACTCATGTAATAAAACACGTTCCGTTACACACTGTCATAAGGATATACTCTACTAACAATACTATATTATCACATGTCTTGCTCCAGACGTTCAACTACATGGTATATATAAATATATTAGTGTCTACCTGATATTATATGCGCCCAGTGGTCATTGCTGGTGCTGCGTGGATTTCTAGCCGTTTCAGTTGAAATACCTGAAACAATTAACGAACATTAAAAAGACTCCGCGACTTACGACTGCTTTTCAAAAGTGTTATGAAATGAAATTAAATTAAATGAAAATCGTTTATTAGCATAACTATAACTTTATTTAACTATGATTTAAATGATCAAAATCAAAACATCTTTATTTCGAAGAGGTCCTTTAGGGTATCGTGCTTAGACAGAATTAGGGATGTTGCGAATATTCGCATCCGCATAAATCGATGCGGAGCTAATGCGGATGCGGATGTGGATAATATACAAACCCTTGCGAAACAGACTGGAGTCCGAATAAGCGGCTGTTTAATTATTATTATTATGTCCAGTGGCGCCATCTATCCGAATATTATAGTAGTTTATTTCACGGATAGATGTCGCCACTGTTGTTTAAGAACATCACAGCGTTTGGCAGGGACCATAGCATAAGAGAATAAACAGAATAAGGACATGTAGGAACCGAGTATTTGGTTTTTTATCATCGTCGTAAACGGCGGCCATTCTACTTTTCATTAAATGTAATGCTCCAATATTCAAATTTAATTACTAAAATAATTGTTTAGTAATAGTAATTCACTCACTACTTTATTATTAAGTAAAGAAAGGATAAATAAGTATTACTGTCTTTTTTTACCCTACCCTGTAGGCGGCTTATCACGAATTTAGTCTGGCTTTCGAATCGAGCTGTCACAAGTAAAACGGATCCGTTAGCAATCGGGATCATGAATTTTTACTAACGACTAACGAGCACCAGCAATCTATAAAATGAACGAAAGATCGAGACGTTCGAAAATTAACAAAAGTATCTAAAATATTGTAGTTCCAAATTCGCACGCGGTGGCGCTGCTCAAATTTCCATACAAATCGCTTGAAGCGAACTCGGTTCGAAAGCCAGACTAAAATTCGTGATAAACCCACTGGTCAGAATGGACTGTGATTTCGCAAAGGCATATGACAAGAAGAAATCACGAGAAACTCGCCAGTCATATAGCTCTCATTATCTCTCATAATAAAAATTATTACTTCTAATATTTTTTTTCCTCTTCCTTATATCTATTTGGTTCTTGTTTTTTTTTATTAATTTTTTAAATTATTATGTAACATCTAAACTATGTATTTTTGTAATTTTATTAGAAGTGTAGTATCTATACCTTTATCATATAGAGTTTGTCCTATCCTATAATTAAAATTTCATTTAGTTTATATAATAGTACCTACTCCTTTTAAAAATAAATATATGTAGGTAGGCTTTATGAAATAAATAAATCAAATAATAAAATTGACCCGAATCGAATAAGTCGTAAATTCATTAATTAGACCTCTTCATAATACAAAGAAAATCTTTATCACTATTTTTAATAAGTTTACGCGTTTTATTCAAATACAATAAGAATTAATTTGGCGCAACACTATTTCGCACAAAACTTGCTCACATCGCATCTGACAAGCATCTTTTTGACAGTTGACATCATTCTGTTGAAATATGCTTAGAAAAGTGCTGGAAACAAAGTTAGCGCGCTACAAGTTTAAGCCCATTGGACCAATGTATACAAATATAGAGTTTTTATAAAAAAAAAGACAGATCACAGCTATTATAGGTGTAGAAAAAAACTGTTTTAAAAAAAGAATTATTTTTTCCTTTTTTATTAATGACTTGCTGTTGCCAGCGATTTCGTTCACGTAATAATAAAGATATAAAGTACTATGAATTTTAACATGGAAAAGTAGTTATTGTGACATAACTGTAATAGTTAGACATATGGTGTTGCTGACATTTTTATAGATATTGATGTCCTCTATAAAACTGTAGTACATCACTTTGCTCTATTGTCAATAATTTCCAATAAACGCAATATAATGATTATTTTTCACACTTTGGGTCACATTATTGAAGTTTTCATACGGATCCCTAACGCTTTTGAAAATATTCTATAACCTATGTACATCAGGGATAATGCAGGATTCTAATGGTGAAAGAATTTTTCAAATCGGGCCAGTAGTTTCGGAGCCTATTCAATACATACAAACAAACAATCAATCAAATGTTTTCTCTTTATTATATTAGTATTTAAATTTTAAAAAAATTTAAAAGATTTACATTAATTCAAATGTCAAATTAGTTTATTTGACATTGATATCTTATTAGCTACTGACATTTGTTAATTAGAAATATTGTTTTTATGATTATGTTAAATGCATGGATTCATTGCATTTATTTATTTATTATTTATTAATTGTGGGACTTATCACTTGACTATATTACAACTTTAAAAAAAATTTTTATAAATCAATATATACTTGGATATGCCTTAAAAGACATAACACGTGGGACGATTTATTTGTGATTTCTACTGTTTAAATGGCGTAAATAAAAATTTAAAAAACTGTTCAATTCGTGTTATTAGTTTTAAACTGTGGGCTTATCACGAATTTTAGTCTGGCTTTCGAACCGAGTTCGCTTCAAGTGATTTGTATGGAAATTTGAGCAGCGCAGCGCCACCGCGTGCGGATTTGGAACTACAATATTTTAGATACTTTTTGTTAATTTTTGAACGTCTCGATCTTTCGTTCATTTGATAGATTGCTGGTGCTCGTTAGTCGTTAGTAAAAATTCATGATCCCGATTGCTAATGGATCCGTTTTATTTGTGACAGCTCGATTCGAAAGCCAGACTAAATTCGTGATAAGCCCACAGTACATTTTAGTTTCGAGTCTAGGTATATAATAATAATAATAAATCCTTTATTGCTTTAAAAATAATAATACTAATGCAAATAAGAAACACATAAGAAACAGATTTAGAGCAATTGGCGATCTTATCACTAAAAGTAATTTCTTCCAGATAACCAATTGTCATGGAAGAAGCAGTAATAGTATTGGGCAATGCAATTTGGATAAATACATAAATATAAGTAAAATTTATCAAATCATAAAAAAACAAACTTATTCAAAAATCATATTACATGTTAGATGAATATCTTACTGATAAAACAGCTTGGACATATTTATGGCATTTTATGTTTATCCTTAGGTATACAATAGTACGACAATGCCTCTATACAGCAGCTATTTTTCTACGTCATAGTAGATTTATTATATATTATTATGACATTAGTATGTAAGTGGACAATGCCAGTATATAGCAGCTAAATCAAATTTACATTTATATTTGTATTGACGAGTAAAAGCGCTCTATTGAAGCCCAATTACTAAAAGTAAATAAATAAAAAATAAAATAAAATATCTCCTCTAAAGCATTTATCTCAATGCTTTACATAACTTCTGTTTCTTACGCAACGCATTTATTACTACAATGCTTGGGTATTTTTTTGTAACGTTTAATTATTTTGGAATAAAAGCGGTTTAGAACAAAATATGTGTCGAAAGATTAATTGAAATATTGAATACGTGCAACAGATTCTGTCAATTTTAATCATAAGCTATGTTAGCATTTTTGATGTTTATCCGCTTATGAAGTTTTGCAAAAATTGACAACTATTGCTAAACAAACAATTACTAGACTTCATTGTCTATAGTATATACTAATATAATAAAGAGGAAACATTTGATTGTTTGTATGTATTGAATAGGCTCAGAAACTACTGAACCGATTTTAAAAATTCTTTCACCATTAGAATCCTGCATTATCCCTGATAAACACAGGCTATAGAATATTTTCAAAAACGTTTGGGATCCATATGAAAACTTCAGTAATGTAACCCAAAGTATGAAAAAGAATCATTATATTGCATACGCTGCGGAAATTATTGACAATAGAGCAATGTGATGTACTACAGTTTTATAGAGGACATATCAATATCTACAAAAGTCTGCGATACCATATGTCTAACTATCACAGATATGTCACAATAACTACTATTTCATGTTAAAATTTAAACTTCATAGTACTTTGTATCTTCATTACTACGCGAACGAAGTCGCTGGCAACAACTAGTCAATAATAAAATCGTATATCATATGCAACAACTTATTAGTACGACTCGAACTTGACTATATTTTATATATATTTATTTTATACATTTAGTTTACTTATATTTATGTATTTTATTTATCTAAATTGCATTGCCCAATACTATTACTGCTTCTTCTATGACAATTGGTTATCTGCAAGAAATTACTTTTAGTGATAAGATCGCCAATTGCTCTAAATCTGTTTCCTATTGTTGTTGTATTGTTATTATTATGTTTTAAAGCAATAAAGGATTTATTATTATTATTATTATTTGAAGTCCCATCACTATTGTAAGACAATCACTTTTAACATTGACAACGGTCGCGTAAATGTCAAACTGCTTTGACTTATGCGTCATTGATATGTTTGTATTGTATTCGCTACATACCATAAACATTTATCGATTTATCATTTAGCGAAATGAAGCGCTATGGTGGCAGCTTAAAGACTGAAATAATAATTTTCGTTCTAGTGTAGTTTTTAAGACAATCCCAAAACCTAATTTAGTTTTAAATCTAGATTTAAGCAGACATTATAATAAATAAATTTTTAATATATATAATTTTTTTTAACTAAAATTTTAACTAAATTATGGGCTTTATGTGGTGATATTTGATGTTATTCGCGAGTCCATTACTTAAAAATACTTTATGCGGTTTATTATCGCGTGTATTATTAATCTGACGTTTCGAAAGCATCGCAGACTCGTCGTGATCAAATTCCAAGTATTTCGAAATGTCAGGTATATAGAGAACAACGTGATAAGAAGCCATATTGATCTTTTAATTTAGTTAAAAAATAAATGAATTTCATAGTGCCTTTTTTGTTGATCATATTAAATTCAGCATTAACACTAGAAAGACCAACACCGTCAATTTGACGGCACGGCGATTTCATTCTTAAATATTTTACAAACTATGTTTTTGTTTCTTTTCGTATTTTATTGCTTTTCCTAATTTGTTATTGTCAGCTTAAATCCATATAAAAAACCATTATTATATTTGTGGTTTATGAGATTCCTTTACGTCAATGTGACGGCGCGATATTCTTATAGTAAACAAAATTGACGGCTGCGGTCTTTAAAGGTATAGTATGCAGCCCGACACTTCTAGTGTTAAATGTTAAAAAAAATATTTTTTTTTGATATTTTCAATAGTATAGGGACAACTATTAACACAGATATGAAACAAGAACACGCGGCTACCAATGAAATCACAATAACAGTAAATAAAACAATTTTAAAAGACGCATTATTTACAAAACCAATGCCGCAATTTTCTATTTATTAAACGTCATTAGTGTCATTATATATTTTAATCATCATTATAGTTTTTTTCGAGTTTTTTAGCCGCTAAGTAAGCTAATAGCTTTTTTTTTGACAAGGTTTACGTGTGAATTAAAATTTTATAATTTCTTATTGAATACTCGACATTGGCAGAATTATCTTTAATAGATAGCTGAAGCCAACAATAAAAGAAGAAGAATTTTTTTTTCTCACATTTGGAATATAAATAAACCAGATTCCAGGAACGCGACTTTAATATTGGCAACTTATTTAAAAAAATACAGGCGATTTCCCAACAAGTCTCCAACATTTTTTTTTTAAAACTTGCGGGGATCTTTCCTGTATTCTTAGTTCAGTATATATTTTAGTTGGGCCTTATTTTACTTAAATGAAGTAAATTTCTTAAATATTCAATAATATCGCATAAAGTTCATGTTATAATTAATCATAGTGATATTAAAACAGCAAATTACGGAATATATTAGTTCATAATATACGAGTGCACGAATCTGATTAATGTGCTTTATTTCATAATGTAACCTATTAAGTCGAAGGCAACCAGCCTCTTCACAAACTAAAACTTTGCATTACGATCTTTATACAGTGGGCTTATCACGAATTTAGTCTGGCTTTCGAATCGAGCTGTCACAAGTAAAACGGATCCGTTAGCAATCGGGATCATGAATTTTTACTGACGACTAACGAGCTTCAGCAATCTATCAAATGAACGAAAGATCGAGACGTTCGAAAATTAACAAAAAGTATCTAAAATGTTGTAGTTCCAAATCCGCACGCGGTGGCGCTGCTCAAATTTCCATACAAATCGCTTGAAGCGAACTCGGTTCGAAAGCCAGACTAAAATTCGTGATAAGCCCACAGATTAAGGATGTATCATTTCCTTGACTACGAGTTTTATATCATAGCAAGAATACCACATTTAACGTTTAACTACTGTGGTGGATTTAATTTCACGTAAACACTGACGTGGGGGCCTCAGAGTGCTTCTCCTATCATTTAACACTAGAACTACGAGCCGGTCAATATGACCTATTTTTACCAACCGGTCAAAATGACCGGATACTTGTGCGTGCAAAGTATTAAATATAATTCAATAAATTGTTTGTAGAATTGTAAATAATAGAATCGTTTACAAAAAATAAAGAGTAGGGTTGTATATAAAAGTCTTGTGAAGAATTTTTGAAACCGGTCATATTGACCGGTTTGTAATTCTAGTGTTAAAAAAAAATTTAAAACATATCTTTGACTAACTATTGTTTTAATTTTGTGTTTGTTTTCCCTCTTTCTTATATCTATTTGGTTCTTGTTTTTTATTTTTATTTTCATTATTGTGTAACATCTAAACTATGTATTTTTGTAATTTTATTAGAAGTGTAGTATATATCCCTTTATCACCTCGAGCATGCCGTCCTATCCTATAATTAAAATTTCATTTAGTTTATATAATAGTACTCTTTTTTTATAATATACAATCATAATGGTAACTATAGGTAGGCCTTCCGAATACTTCAATGATTCGAAACAGTGAATGAAATTTAATAATTAATTGAAATTATTAAATGGTATATTATATTATTTATTTATTTATTGCTTAGTAAAACAGAAAAAATAATACAAGTAAGTGAATAAAGAGATGGCGGCCTTATCGCTAAGAAGCGATCTCTTCCAGGCAACCAACTTTTAGATGTGGAGCAATGCAGAAGAGAAATAGCGGGAGTTATAAATAGATACACAATATATGTAGATAAACATATGAACTACACACAATACATACCATGTTACATAGATAGATATATATAAATAATGACAATAATAATACTATAATACACATATACATAAATACTAGGAAGTGAGATAATATTCTTTTAAAGATTTCTTAAAGATGGGAAGAGAAGGAGCATTGCGAATGTTAGATGGTAAATTATTCCACAAGGAGACTGCTTTTAAAGTGAAGGATTTAGAGTAAAGAGTAATTGGAAACGATTTTTAAGGTAAGATTAATATTATATCGCTATCCCCTGATCGGGTGTCACATTGACACTGAATTGTATTGACATCTTTATTATTATAATTGTGACATGCAATAAAGTCATTTGAATTTATTAAACATTAACCTCTTGACGTCCTTGAACACATATGTGGACGTTTAGTTTTTTTATAACTATAGTTATTGTCAATCCCTCCTAATATTATAAATGTGAATGTGAGTTTGTTTGTTACGTTTTCACGCAACAACTACTTAATTGATCATCATGAAACTTTGTACACATATTTTTGGAGGTACTACAAGTAACATAGGATACTTTTTATTTTAAAAAAAAATAATATTATTTAAATTTAAAAAAAAATCTTTGTTGTAAAAAAACAGTAATATTTTTTATACATAGGCGAGCTTAATGCCGTCGGCATTATCTACCAGCTAATCTTTGTCGATGTGAGCGGTGATATTTGGTCCAATGAAAAGAAAAATAATAACTAAATATACACAATACATACATTACATAAAATAATAAATAATAATATATACATACATGTATACTATAGTTTCAGTTGTTTGGCATTTATTTTTAAAATGATCTCTGATACTTATTTAATGACTTAAATGCGAGTGAAGCCGCGAGTAAGAGCTAGTAATAAATATAATAAAAATTTATTAACCACAGAATCCCTCAATAAGAGAACTAAAATTTCTTAGCTTTGGCTGCTTTTGGTTATGACATTAAACATATTTTTAAGTTTTGAAAATCATCACTGAAGTTAATTTACATATAATTTAGAGCCGAATAAGTCAAGTCAAGTCAACCACATAAAATATAATTGTCGACATAATAATCAAAATATAGACATTTATATACATAGTTACTTATATCTTCTTATTTTATTAATGGCCTCAGATGTCTAATAAAAACATCTATACTAATATCAAGTAATAACAACTCAAGAAGAAATTACAAATTATTAAGCTCCTGTGAGAAAAAACCTGGTACTTTTTATTATAATGCGAGATTGTGTTGTAAATAACTAGTACAAAAATTAAATTTAACAAAAAAACACATAAATTCAACACACGGAGTAAATACCATATAACAATCCTAGGAGCTAGAACTAGCTACGGAAAAAGAAGTGTTATGGTGGAAGGAGCGCAGGTCTATAATGAATTGCCGATTAACATAACTAATATTGGAAATATTATTAAATTAAAAATTTGAATTAAAAAAACATATAATGGGTTTGAGTGCCTTGTGATGGTGTTGTCAATGTTCTACGTACGATATGTTTATTTATAATTATTGTTATCTCAATTAAGTGATTTATTTTAAAATTCTTTTTGAGTCAATAAATATCTTAAACCTTAATAACGCCATCTGTGTGTCGTCAATAGGAAACTTTACAAGTAATTAACATTTACGTAAATCTTGCCGATATAAAGCTTTTGAAATCATAGTTTAATATATAATTATATGTTACATATAGTATCCTTATTTTCTTGTTAAGCCATTAACATATAACAAATAGACCATCCAGTAAATTCACAACGATCATCCGTTCTATTACATATCATTCAAGGCATATCCAACTAGCTATGTACAATTAATTTTAGCAATTGATTATTATAAATACATATATTATAAGAAGATTAATTAAATAAAACTTCTCACCTAATATTACACTACCGCCCAAAATTAGAGCAACACACAACGTCCTCATTGTAACCATAGTTACTACACACTACACTCACGACCACGTTCAAAGTGACCAGCACACCGTTGGATACCTTAACCAAACTTTGACCTTTCAAAATGATGATACTAAAATACAACTCGAGTTAACTTACTAATATTGTAAACAAACCGTTAGCAAAGGTCAACAAGAATTTTTTATGATTACATACTATTTTACTATTTCTATGATCATTATTTATTTATTTATTCACCTACCTACAAAATTACATTAGAACTACATATTATAAAAAGGACTACTATTATATAAACTAAATATAAATTTTAATCATAGGATAGGACGGCATGCTCAAGGTGATAAAGGGATAGATACTACACTTCTAATAAAATTACAAAAATACATAAAAATAAAAAACAAGAACCAAATATATATAAATACTATAGATCCTGTTGCATAGATAGATAGATAGATATGTTTATACTACCCACATTTCAAAAAGTCACAATGTCGTCTGTTAGTGATCCAAACCGGAAAACAAATTTAGGACAACAGTACATAACCTTTCTGTAAAATTATTTTCTTTTACCAAAATGTAGGAGGTTCCCGTGCCTCACTCTGTGTTTTTGACTGAAGGATCATCTTTACTGCAATAAAACAAATATCAATCATTGTAAAAGTATCAGTGACGTCATGAATCAAAGCGCTACATACAAAAAAAACAGACTGTTGCTTGAATACTTTGGCAGAATTGTTTTCTTAGACATCTGAGGACATTAATAGAAGAAGACGAAGAAGAATAGAAGAAAACTGTTACGTAATAATTATGCTTTTTTTGCAGTCGTCGAAGCGAAGCCGAAGCGACCACACGTATCCTGATGATGCCACGTGAAGTGGCGAAACGCGTCGAGACATGTTATTGAATGTTGTAGTGGGAATTATAAGCAAAATAATTTTAAACAATTTCCTTTAATTATGCTTTTATCTTCTTTGCGAAACAATTAATTCTGTGGAGGTGTTAATTTGCGATAATAATGCGAATTAAAATGGATTAAATATATAATTATCACAATAAAAGGAAATGAAAGACAAGAAAGATGTCAAAAACTTAAAATCTTCTTAAATAAGTATTTTAAGCTTGTTCAATGTTTATTTCTATTGAAGTCACAAGTGGTACATAGTATAGTTTTTTATTACGACTCAGTTTATGATCTAACCTAAAATACCAAAGCCCCTATTACATATAAAGGAAATAAACATTGCCATTATGCTTATTTTATATTCATCTGTTATAATTTCATATTAATTATTTCTTTTTGTTTCGAAATCGGTTTGATAACTATATTGAAGACTGGTCCACACTGGTACGTCTCTGAAACACCCGTTGTCTCAGCTACCATGTTGAAGTGGAATAAGCTCAGTGTCGGATTAAGCCAGCGCCTGTAGCAAATTCTGTCAAGGAGCCCTTGGTTTGCTTTAGTTTCTCAAGTTTAGAGATTTAAATGGGCAAATTCAGAGATAACACTTTCTATATAGACTTCTTTAAGCAATTCATGCTCTATATTCAACAAAGTGAGATGATCATGCGTGAGGCATGCAAGGTGTTTTACGCTTCTATATAAATTAATATTTTTTTATTACGGTCAGACAAGCCCGTAGCATTTTCTACTCTTGCTACGTGGCTAATCAGGACGGCATTACCTAGTGTTTCCCAACCTTTTTTGTGCCATGTCCCACCTTAGTCTTTCTAAAATTCTTATGCCCCCCTTATGTAACCAAACACCCAGTTGATATTTTAGTCTCGTCAAGCGAAATTATACCTAATAATTATTTACCGCAATTATTTAAGAATTTGTTTTTTTTTGTTAAATTTCGCACCGAAATCTAGTATTGCATTTAAATGGGTTAAACTCGTGTCGAGTCCATTTTCGAATTGCCCACACTTTGGGAAACACTGGTGTAGGGTATGAAATTAACCTTAAGAATAATTTTGACCACGCTAGAGGTCGCTAGGGCATTGATTACATGAGTTAGAGCAGCTGATCATTAATCAGACTTCTTTTGTTTATTTTATGAATAACATAATTAATAAACAATTTACAAATAACATAAGAATCAAAGTAAACAATAAATGCAACGGCCATGAACTTTTATATTAAAAATTTACGGAATTCTTTCTGCCATTTACTACAATATTATACGACACCAATAGGGTCAACTAACATCGAAGGTCCAAGTGTCTACAATCAATAAAACATATTTACCAGCTTTTTAAGATGTTTAGTTTACAGTTAAGCAAAAATATATCAGACTTTCTTGTGATTGTTTCTCGTCATATGCCTTTTGAAATCTCATAGATTCTGACCATGCGAAATGAAGATTTATACAAATATATTCTATTGAGCTAACATCATCAGTAGGTTCTTATTGGAACACTTGGGTTTGCCAAAATACAATTATACTTAATAATATGCAGCAACTGTAATAGCGGCTCGTTCACTTCAACAATATATATAATAATAATAATAATAAGTTTCCATATTATATTTAAAAATGCAGTTCATATAAAGGAACTAAATCATTTCTTACCTATATAGGCTTTATATACCAATTTGACACACAAACATATAAAATTAACTGGGATAAAATGGGCTAATATATGATAAAAACAGAAAATTATAAAAAAAAGTAATAAAGGATTATATTTTTTCATTCAGTGTTGCTAGTAAAACAACGTTATATTTTCCCGTGTTTTAGGGGTAACATATTTTTTCCACTTTTTTTTTATTTTAATAACATTATTAACTGCAGCTAAATCAATCAAATAAATTCGTGAAAAAATGCGAGTAACCTATTTAAGCCACAGCCGAAAAATGAAAAAAATATGGCCCAAAAACGTCATTGTAAAAAAAAGGGATTTTTCAAAGTCATTTTTGGGACTTAAAAATTAAAGAAATCGATTACCTTTTACGAAGAAAATGCGTACCCGGACGATTTTTTATGACCTTCCCTAGGACTTGAGTGGCCATTTTCCGAAGGCACCTTTTTTTTTTCGTAAAAAATTATTATTTTTTAAAAAAACAATGTATCTCGGTCAAAAAAAAAAACAAAAATTAAAAATTATTTAGGTGTGTGTTTTAGTGGGGTGCCTTCGGAGCCTCTTGACTTTTACATAGATTAGTTTTTTAAAATAGAATACGGAAAAAAAAAATTTCGGTTCCTGAAAAAAAATCCTGAAAAATTTTTTCAGATCTTGAAAGAGCTTATGATTCTGACCAAGATTGTCGTTTACACGAACTATATCGGACGTTTACTTTCGGAGATACAGCCAATAAGGCGAGCGGCCCCCCCCCCCCCCCCCCCCCCCTCACCCTTGTATCAAAAATCGCGATCCACTTAAGGGATATAGTCATAAAGGCGAGCGTCGACCGAAGGTCGGCGCGAGCCGCCGCCGATTCCCCCCCCCCCCCTTCCTCCCCTCCACACCCCCTCTCGCCATCCAAAATCATAAAAAAAATCGAATCGCATTTCCGTTACATCCGCGTCACATCCGGTT